>CABFOV010001288.1:87036-111380 GCA_902141375.1 Timema poppense
TATATATATATATATATATACATAAAAGTTTATACATTTTAAAAAGGTACACACACTATTCAGAGGTAATTGCCAAATATTTTAAGCTATTATAATACGCTTCTTCATACTTCGCTCAAACTGTATTTTCAAAAAGAGTCAAGCTAGGATGTAGATTGCAGAAGTATAGTACAAAATGGCGTTCAACCATAACGGCTATGAGGACGCGTTGCTATAATTATTAATTATAATACTACTACTAATAATAATAACACTAACATCAATTAATACTAATACTAATTATAGTAATAGTATTAATAATCATATGAAACAAAATGTATTAGAAATCTTTTAATGTATATATTTCTCAATAAAATTAGTTATTTTTATATCTTTATTTGTATCTTATAATATAGGTCCTAACAATCCTATAAAATATTTTCCAATAAATTAATAACTATAGACTATAGTTCTTTGAAATAAGAGGTATTTGATTAATTTGTTTAAACTTAAATTAAGAGTTGTACAATCATTCTCGATAAATTAACCAGAAGTAAATAAAATATTTAATCACACATTTAATAAGTTAATTTAACTTATATATTTTAAACGAATGTTCATATAATACACCGCATTTATAATATGTGGTACTATCCTAAGATAAATAAAGGGCAATGAAACTTTACTTAATATCTATGTTTTGCCGCCAAACCATAGATAAATACCCTGGGACTGTCCGTCTTAATTGTGGTTGGTTCAATTTGAGACTCCAGCGAGCTCCAGGGACACAGATCAATAACCGGAGTTCCGGAGTTTCTTAGGTAGGCTCCTGCTATCTGCAGGGAAATTACACGCACTGAGGCACAAACAAGATAGTATTAGCCTATTCTAAGAAGTTAATTCTAATAAGTTTGGTTTCAAGCTACAAGCATGTTCAAAATTAGTAAGATTATAAGAATCTTTAAATCAGGAAGTATAGCATATAGTTGTTTTTTTATATAAAATGCATCGTTTCCTTAATTTCCGTTGCAGGAATCTCACGTTAACTATTTAATATACCTATATATTCCAATTGAATTAAATTTTATTTAAACAACTAATACATTTAAACACAATGGTTTTTTAAAACATAATTATTAGAAAACTTGTTAGGAGGTTAGCTTTGAATAAATTCCCATTCGTTGTTCCTTTTAAGTTTATCAAAGATAATTAAATCTTCTGACTAGAATTTTAGAAGTTATCGTTAACATAAATTCACTGGGAGGTAAAAAAAAAAGAGTTGAGGGGGGGGGAGAATAAGTCTTCTTTCACGTAAAATGTGCGTTAGTCCTTTAATTATTTTATTTGTCAAATAAACTTCGTTTGAATATAATATTTGAGCATTGTTAAGGGGGGTAAAAAAAAGTCAAGTCAGTGATTTCTCATCAGCATCGGTGGTCAATTGGTCAAAGACGTCTTGCAAACATGGTTGTGACGAAGGGGTCTGGTTTCAAAACTAGGCTACGTCTATTGAAGGCGATTTTCCCTAGATAGTATACCATTTTCCATCTGTGTCAAGTGTAGGTGGTTTCCTCTAAATTTTACCTTCACATACATATATACACAGAGAATATTTTCACAAAAGTTATATATGACAGTCATGAGGCTGAAAAGTTTTTGTGAATAAAAAATAACGATGGTTTGTTCTTTCAAATAAATTGAAAAATGCCACATGGACACGGGACCTTTTGTTTGGCAACAATGCTCTGCCACTGAGCTATACAGGGATCATTCCTTCCTCAGGGTAATTCTTCATCCATATTAAGGCAAAATCTGTTATGGACGGTTGGATACCATCGTCTACTAAGAGCTATCGTTAATATAACAGTTACCGGTGAAATCAATAGTACAAACACATTTTACATTTCAAGCTCAGTGGTAGAACAGTGATGTGCTAGGCCCAAGGTCCCGGGTTTGGTTCTCATGTGGTATGTGTTATTTTTCAATTCATTCGGATATTACTAAGTTACAGCTGATTTCCGTAATAATCATTCATTCCCCAAGCTTAGCCTTTCATATCTACTTAATCGCATCGAATTGAATACTTACATTATTAGGTTATTTTCTTATAAATTTAATTTAAACATCAAGATGTTTAAACTAATGGAAATGTCTAATAAAAAGTTGTTTTTTTTAATAAAAAGGGAAAATTTCAAGTTTGGTGCCACTCCATCCTAACTCCAATTTTAAAACCCGGTCATTCTGTTCTCATATACTCCAACAGCCCGCAATATTTATGCAGGTGATAAAGGATCAATCTCAGAGCATTCCAATTCAGATTCCTTTCACATCTTTTTTTTTTAGGTCTCCTCACAATGGAGTTCGAGATGACACGATTCTTTTTCTCTTCAAAGAGATGAAGAAAGCAAATGCGTTTCAGGTTCCTTACGACACTGCCTTCGCAGCTTTAATAGTGACTTGGACAAAAGGGAAGAGAGAAAGGAGGGGGGGGGGCTTTTAAGGAGGTGAGGTGGTTGAGATAGGGGGGGAAAGGTAATAGTTGGAGCAATTTATAAGGGTGGAAAGGGGATTAAGGGATCATATCTCTAGTGTCGGCAGCTTCCAGAGAAATGTTCCGAGGGTCAAAAGTGGCGTCGGGAAAGGAAGTTATGGAACGAAGAAAGCACTATGGAAGATAGTAGTGGGGAGAGGGTGGGGGTTCATCATCATTATCATCATCTTGAAGAATTTGATGTTTGAGTGTTCAAATAGTGGTATTTTTTCCATTTGATGGGCTGTTTCAAAATTGTAAAATAGGATATGTCAAATATTAAGAAGACTGAAGGAAGGACAGTATTTGAATTCTTCAAAATTGACTAAAATTTAATTCATATCCTAATGATTGTAAAATGATAACTTTAACAGGAATCCCACCCGCGTTCTTAAATCTTGTCCTGGTATGATATTTTATATTTTAAATTGATTTGATTCAGCGATTAGAATTTATTCTATAGCAAGCATCACCTGTCAATTTGCGATACACATGAAGCATAAACTAATTTCATGTATTTATACGTCAAGGGATTTAATATGCAGCTGGCAGGTATGTAGACTATATCAATGCCATTAAGATAAAATTAATAATATAAAACATCGTTAATGATTAAGAAAATATAATTTACTTTTACTAAAACATCTTTTCTGTCGTGTTCTTAACGTACCCTAGACTTGTAATTTTAGTATAGGTATATATATAAAATTAAATTATTAAAACGTTTGTTGACATTGACAATTTATTTATTTTAATAATTTGTACTTACCTTAAACCGTTTTGAGAGTATAGACAGGAAAACCCCGATATGAAGAGACCAATGGGAAGACCTAGACCCAGATGGGATGATAGCATTAGACTGTACCTGAAATAAATAGGATGTATTGATGAGGACTGTATATAGCTAGCTTGAGATAGGGATAGGGTGTAATGTGGTGGATTTGATAGAACTTGTTCAAGATAGGGATAGGTGGCATATTTTGTAAGTGTGGCAATAACATTTTTAGTCTTTTGCCCCATGGAGTAATAAAGTTCATAAAACATTTCATTTTATAAAACACATAGCAAAAATTCTTAAATAACTAACTAGAATCCCAATTAAACGTACTATTAAAAAAAACTACATTATTTCAGGAATTATATGTGATTGAAACAAACTTAAGTTTATCTATAGTCATCCATCCAAACCCCAAATAAAATTGGATATTTAAATTTTCAAAATATGTCATTAACATTTGGTATGCATCGTGTGTTATTCATCAATTATCTTTTAATGTGTGTTTAAAATATCTTAAATATGGTTCAACCTCATGTTAAATGGCTTGGTTCGAGTATATTAATTTTAAAATGTTCAGTGTATATAGTGAAATTTTGGCTTGATATACATCAATATGGTACAGCGATCTTATTCAGTTATTTTAGATTAATAAATGGTACACAAATTATTTAACACTAATTAGGAATAAAATGTATCGATTAAATATAGAATTTTTACAAAAATACTAATTAATTTAATAAGAATATAAAATAATCTTCAAAAATATGTTGAAGCGTCTCATATTTCAAAGAATCTGTGGACAGATATTTGCCCGAAAAAAAATGTACATTCTCATTTATAAAGAAAACAAATTCAGAAACAATTGTCAATGCCAAATATCAAAAATAATTCAAATATCAATCTTCAGTAAATTTATCTTAACCTACCTTGAGAAACTTACATATAAATTATAAATATAGGATTTAGACGAGATACACCATTTCAGTTGTACATGTACAGACATAAAAAGAAAGAAACAAAAGAAAGCGATACAACTTACGGTTTTCACTATTACAATACTTTCACCGTATAAGAAATAAAAAAGAATAACTAATACTATTATCAAAGGTGGTGTTTATATTTTTAGGTTTTACTTGCCCGAATGTGACAGTTTAAACCTTTATTTCCATTCAAGTTAAATAATTTGCAAGATGTATGTTCTTGATCACACGAATATTAGAGTCTCCTAAATAAATCTTTGCACGATAATAAGAAAAAATGCAATAAACTTTTATTTACTTGCACGACAGTTGGCCTAGAATGACTATTTACACACACTATACGGACCTAAAAAGTTAAAATTTTAACTTAAAGGACCGACATACTACCTGACCTACTCTTGTTGAATCAGAAGGACTTCCCACTTAACATAAGTGATTTATTATGTGTTTAAATATCTAAGGTATCATTTTTTAAGGCACATGACTATACGCAGCTTATCCCATCAACCAATAGTAGAGATATTATAAAAATAATCGAGCAGTCATGAAAGAAACCCACACTTTATTTTTTTAGAAACCATTGGATCTAGCTGAGTAGGGCATCAAAATTCTAGTTGAGTTCCTCTTATCGGATAAGGGCCCTCGTAGCAAATGATAATGTCAGTCCGGAGGATATTCGAAAAGGACCTTAGAGCACTTCATACCAGGAAAGTGTGTTACATAGGAGATATAAAGGTTTTTCATATAGAGAAGTCTATAATGTATCCCGAATTTTTAAAAAAACCTTCTAACGGCTTATTTTTTCAAGACTCGTTGGAAAGGGAAGGGTATAAAACTTATTCCAGGATTGTTTTCGTAAAATTAAATGGACATGCAACTTTTCCTGTTATGTGAATCTTTTCTAGTATCTCAACATATTATCGATTAATTAATATGATTAAATTTCTAAAAAACCAACTATTTAAATTAGATTCGATTAAATTTGTTAAATTTTTGAGCGTCACTGTGTCATTTATTAGTTTTTCTCGGTAATTTTCTAAACTATGACTACTGTCGGATTCTTGTGCAACAAAAATATTTAAGATAGGCAGGCAAATAGGCTTTGAAAATATGGGATTTAGACCCAAAAATAGGTATTTAATTTCTAAAAAAGGCGCACTATACGCATGCAAAATTGATTTTACTACTTTATATTTTATTACCTACCTACAACCAATTCAAATTGAGTCTTTTTTTTTAGCACCACTTCTCACTACACGTTTGGACCATATGCATATATTATGGTATGTTAAGGGATAAAAACGATTAATTTAGAGGAAGTTTGTCTGCAATTGCGTTGAATGTAGTGTGAAAAACACTAACCCCTAGTAGAAAACACCTTACGTACCACCAACCAGGATCTAAACCGTGATCTCCCCCTCATCGCGCACCCAGTCTAATTCAAGAGTGACAACTTTGCCCACTCGACCACTGGAGCGGGTCACATACTGTGAAACTCCTATTTAATTTTCTAAATTTTCATATAGAATGTTTTCTATAATTTGAAAAGTTTGGATGATTTCACACGATATCAAGAGACAACATTTCAAAATTTGCGGTTTCTGAAAAAGTTCAACTTCTTCTGCAACGGTATGCCATCTCCTCCAAAAATATATTTCACTTCTGCTCTCATTGCACTATAACCAATTTACGCTAGTTGAAATCTATTAAACAAGAAATGATTTTCAAACCTACTCTAAATAAGTACACCACAACTTACAATTTTTAAGAAACTGGACTCAATTTCAGCAACAACAAAAAAAACATACCTTATGAAAAAAGATTCCAAATGCTGAAATAGGTGCTTTAAGATGCTTATTCATAAAATAAGTGAAAACCAACCGAATAGTCACTATATATTTATTGTTATGTCGTTTGTTATTTTGTTCTAATTTACCAGAAAACAATGTATTCTCTTTCAAAAATTAAAACTAAACCGAATTGTCAACTTATAATTTAATTTATCATACGTAACTTAGTTTTCAAACTTGTATTTGCCGAGGATTATATTTAGGTGAAAGGGTGCTTTAGTAGACCCTTTAAGGGTTAGGCCTTGAAACCGCAGATTTTAAACAAAACAAAATATTAATACATTGTATTAAAATAATATTTTAGTTATGTTAATCTAAAGTGACATACATCTTATTTTATAGTATTTGATTCTGTTCAAACGATAAACCAAACTAAATCTATCAGGAATTTAAATATCAGGAAAAGTTAGTTTACAATGAGGAAAAATTTAAATAGTTTAAAGATTCACCTACAGTAGAATTGTCATATAATTTAAATGTTTGGCAGTTATTAAAAATATTCTAACTTCTTTCATATATATAGAATGTTATCTATTTTTTATTTATCTGTAGTCTTAATGTGTACTTTTTTAAGTGTGACAACGAAACTGTGACTTCATAATGTCATAGATTAAGTCTTATGAGGTGAAAGCTAATTCATTTTTAAGGTACTGATTAGTTAGTTTCCATCAAAAAAACTTATGTTAAAAAAAAAGAAAAAACCTTTTCAATAGCTATGTTAAGTTTAATTTCTTAAAATTATTTGTATGAAATTAAACTTAACATAGCTACTTAAGCAGAAAGAACTGTTTTGATAAGTATTGGTCAATATCTTCAGGGTTTAAAATATGATCACAATTGTTACTATCTTATATCTTTTATTAAATAATAACAAACATCTTAGAACTTTGAAATTATTAATGAAATACTGAAAAAATTTCAATAAAATTCGCTAATTTACACAAAAACATCATTAAATTTTTTAATAAAGAATTCAAAGTACATGTTCTTGAATACAGTATTGATTTTCATTAGAAACTAATGTGTTTTAATTTAATCATAATTGATATAATTTCAAAACTGTAATAGTAACAGGTATTTTATACAACTCTGAAAGTCATGCCATGAATGAGTATTTTATGATTAGTTTTGTTTGGAGTTTCACAATTTTTCAATTATTTATAATTGTTTGCTGTCTTTATATATATAGATATCGAGTGGTAAGATTGTATTTGTTATCTTATAAACGGGTATAAACTTATCAACTTTGATTACTGATTGTACATTTTATTTATTTCATGCAACAACTCAGCTCTGTTTAAAATTATAAAGAGATCAAAAATGTCATAGGTAGGATATTTTTTTAATTTAATAGCGTTATCAGAATGTTTTAAAACAAGCCAAAATTCCAGGATAACACTTTTTTTTACCAGGTTCACCCCTACCAACTGAGTTTTGTACAACCCTTAATATGATCCCAATTCAATAACTAGAGCATTTTGGTTTTTACTTTTGTACATAACTGTTACTGATGGTATGTTATCGACATTTGTTTTTTTAAAAAAAGAAATTAAACCCTTCGACATGGCCAGATATTTCTTCAATGGAATCCCCCCTTTTTCCATTCCAAACATAGTATCAATTTACCAATGGGATTCCTTTTTTTTTTTCACATGTAACCAGCCATCACGTCAAAAAACACTTTGTTGCATGAGTTTTGTTCGATGAGTATCTATTGATTGACAGATTATTAATCTGGTTCCAGAGTACAAATTTGTAGGCTTATGGAAAAGCTTTAGATGTTAGCTTCGAATGTAAATCATTTTCAGCATAGCACTTTTTTTTTTACAGTTATATTCTACAACGTTACTAACGTGCTATATTAAGGATCGTAAGAAGGGAGAAGAATTATTTTTGAACAACCCAACACGGCTACCCAATAATGTATATTAAGAGGGTAAAGATTAGAAATGTAGAAGTAAATATACCCGCATTTGAGTGGATATTAAGTGTGAAACAATTTAGGGGGAAAGGCACGCTAGGTACGCCTGGACGTAATGTGTCTCTTCGCCGTCTGGTCGGCTGAAATATTGTATATTTCAAGGACTCTTTACAGCAGACTCTTAAGAATCGTTTATTCTTAAGGTCCAAATTGAACATTTTAAATACTAAAAGGGATGTCCTAAAATAATTTGTGGGCATCTTAAGCAAACAAAAAAAAAATTGTGACACATTTCCATACCTTCTCATATAATGTATTATAGCTTCAATTAAATTTCCAAAAATAAGGATTATGTAAACTACCTTGAAGAATTCCTTCTAAAAATATACATGATATATAGTTAATCAAAACTAACAATATTTGTATTTTTTTAACCTTTCAAATAATTTTAACTATAATTCAATATAAGTTAATTGTTAGCTACCATAATGTAACTTATTAATTGTACGAATAAAAACTTTCCTATTTACACTAAAAAACATTTGCAAATAATTTTAAACTCAATACTCAAACAATTCAGAAAAAAAAGTTTTTTTTATCAAAATCTATCATCAGTAAACTTTTTTATTTTAACACAGTAAAAACAAAACATCAGTTAACAATTAAACAAAACTACCCTCAAAAATAAAGTATTCATTTCTGTTTTCATTTTATAAATATTCCCCAGAAATTTCAAGAAACATCGCTAAAAGCGATTTTCTAAAAATTTGGAACTAAAAAATTCATTCTTAAGCAAACTACTCCTAATTTGATGGCTAAGTTTAAAAAAAAATCATCCTTAAATACAAACCTATAAAATCCAAGTATAAAGTTTAAACCAAATCTATATAATCGTTTTGTATCCGTGACTAAAAACGGACAGATTTGTAAACTCCACGTTTTGTTTCGGGTTTACATAAAAGTTTAGATTCATCATAATTTCGATATTTTTTTTTACGTTTGTATTAGTTATTTTCTATATATGAATAAATACCAATTTTTGAATTGTTGTTAATACCAGGCTGTAAATATTGTATTAAAGCCACTCTCATATTTGATGACGAATAGTCACAAAGCATTGATATCTTATAAATGTATTATTTCTATTAAGAAAGAACATCTGTTTACACATATATGTGCCAACGATGTGTGTAGCTAGACATTTAAATTTTCATTCTAAGAATGATTATCCTAATCATTTCTGCAATGCTCATAAAGAGCGAGTAAAATACCGTTCTAAAGGACACAATACGGTAAAATAGTTTAATCTTTCTGTGCATGATAGCCTGATAATCTTAACCAACCTGACAAAACATAAGCTTCAATTGATAAATTTGTTGAAGGGTACGCTTAGTGTGTTAAAAGTATATTTCTGTAAATTATAACGTAAGAGTAGAAAGAGTGTAAGTTATGTAAATAAAATCAATTTTTTTAAAAAAATAAAAAATCAATCAATCTGGCTCCTTTTAGATTGTCTCGTGGTCTATATTAAAAGTGTGAAAGTTTGTTTTCTAGGTAATCTAAGGGCTTTTGAGGGTTTGGAAACACGCACACGCAACATAATAGGAAATTATATCTATATATTAATTTAACTTCCTGATGTGTGTGTGAGAGTCGGGGGAGGGTTGCTTTTCCAAACACCCCAGAAGCCCCTAGATGACCTAGATATATCGATATGATATAAATATTAATAAGGATGGAGATAACTCTTTAAAAGAACGAAATTTCTCTCCCCCGTTACATAATTAACGCCTTGAAATTAAGAATGATACTACTTTTGGGATAGTTATGCACTGCAAATAATTTTCAAATTATATTAAGGGGCTAGTCGCTAAGCTTACACACAGCATTCTCTGAAACGCAGTAAAGCAGATTTGATATATAATTTAAACACACTAATTATTAACGTCCAATAATATGTAAAATGCTATATCATATTTATTTGTGCTAGGGACCTGAATTTCTTTTGGTAAATCCATTCCTTACACTAAAGTTAGAGAATAAGGGTGAGTCTTATACAATGGACCATTATAATTAACCCGGGCCAAATATGTAAGCTCACATAAAAATAATTCAAATAAATGCATTTATCAGGGATTCAAGAGGTTTCCTAACATTCCAGAGTCATAAGTAACATATGATACTTATTTCTAATAAAATTGAGGAAACTTCAGAATATGAAAAAACGCTTAATCTTTAATATACCTAGAAACCTTATGGGCTATAATCGTGTTACAAATTAGATATTCCAGGCTACGATGAGTTATCTTTAATCTAGAACTTTCAGTTTCTCCTTAATTTACACATTTAAATTTAAAATATATTTGTCAAAATATTATCCTATTTATATTTTTACTTGTAACTTTACCCATAATATTTTACCAATAGCTGGGAATATATTTTGAAAATATTTGACTGAAGTTAATTATGACTTTACTTTCTCATTATCTTACAGGTAGATAAAGTATTGTGACCGTAAAAAAAAATCGAACTCAAGATTTTTATGTATCTTGGCGTTTCATGACCCACCGGTACCTAAATAGTGGTGTTTGACTTTCCGTATGTCTGTTTGTCTAACTCCAACTAGAGCCTAAATTATTCTACCGATCGGGATAAAACTTGGTATCTAGGGTTTTCATAGGGTTGCCCCAAGGGCTTTTTGGAATTGGATATCCAACCCTAAAATTAAGGGTAGCTTAAGAGCAAAAAGAGAAAAGTCGATTTTGATTAAAGCTCGTATCTAGGTGTTGATTAAAATTATAAATAAATTGGCTAGTTTCATATTAGCATGAAAATGAATTTTAGGGTACCTTAAAAAAGTAGAAAATTCGGTATCTCCCAAATTATTTGAGATACTAAATAACTTTTATTGAAAAATTGTAGTACTATGAAAAATAAAATACTTTTATATGATATATATTTTTGTAAATCTAATGGTTTCTGGGATATTGGGAAATATATTAATACAATTTTGTGAGCGTTAGTTGTAAAGAGATACTACTTAGGTTTTAACGCAATAATTCTCCAATGGCATAAAGTAATTAAATATAAGTACAGTAGCCCCATGACTTCTTTGGTGCTGAATGACCGCTCACAGCTGACTTCTGACAGTCAACATTTAGGTATATACCTAAATTTTGACCGTCAGAAGTGACAGCTGCTAAACACATGTTTTTAAAGATCATTTGGTCCAGCGTAGGTATACATAATTTGGTCTGGTAACGTTTCAAAGATGTCAGTCAGCACCAAAGAAGCCATGGGGCTACTGTACGTCTCTAAAAGTTTGTACAGCAATGATCTATATCCATTTTAAACTCGCTAATCAAAATTTATAAATGAGGGATTTAATAGCAATGCGATGGCATGAAGATTTGCAACACCTAATAAAATGTCGATAATTTTAACCGGAAGTTGACATTTTAATATGAAGTGTTGACCCTTGTAGACCCAACATTAATCTTTTTTATCGGTCCAAACATACACATTCTTTAAAAACAAGATTATAAAATTTAAAACCGGGATTAAAAAAAAGTTTTACATAAGTATAGTGCAATCTATGCTCGGTTTTGCTATTGCATATTATTTCTTTTTATATATATTAAGAGTTTTGAGTTAATATCACCCTTTTAAAACAATTGAGTGAGAAAGTCCGTGCGAAGTTCCGTACCATTTATTTTAAAATGTATAAATCAAATTTGCTACTATCAAAAGTAATAATTAATGCAAAATAATGTTAAATATGATTTCTAAATCTGAATAATATATTCTTATTCAAATATTAATTTGTTATTTTATGTTATACTCTTGTATTTGACTTTGAATCCTTTATAGACTCCAATCATAAACCTACACTAAATCCTTTCGACTTTACTTTATAAACCTACACTATGAGTTTGGTTTATTAATTTTTAATATTTGGGATTACTATGTTATAATGGGCATACTAACCTATGTGTGTGTTATTTCAAGGGTAATTAATAATCTAATAGAATCACCCCGTATGGACAGTAAAATCATGTCCCCAGCAACGTTAAATAAAAATGTACTCTTTCAAAGAATAAACATTGAAACGTACGACGCGCTAAACAAATGTTTTTAGATTAACACCCCCAACCCTATACGAGCACGTGTTCATATTGGAATTTCATTACTTGATTTGTGTTTTTCTACTTTCTGATGAAAACTTCATTATTTACAAGAGAAATGTAATCATCTTCACTCCACTAACCTTTTGAGTTTTCAAAACACCAAAATTCCAACATTCATGTTTTTTAATTCTCGTTTTTTTTTTTTTACTTTAAACTAGGGAGTAGAGAAGCTTCGTTTGAACAAAATAATGTAAAAGTACATTTACTCGAATACAGTGTTTCTGAATTAAAAGCAAATACATGCCAGTGTGCCCCTTCTCTCCCCTTACCCCAATTACTACTTTGGATATCGCATGTGGGCTGGACACTGTTTCAAAAGTGTTAGCTCGAGGATTTAGGGGGTGGTATCTCGGAAGCTTTTACAATATTACCACGAAATAAAATCGCTAACGGGAAGAAATCTCGTCATTTTAAACGGTGTTTGCCTGCTAAGGACCTCGTTAAGATAGGAGCGGTTCATTAAAACTATATTAGTTTAAATGTTTTGAAAAATTGAGAAAATGGTTTTGAAATATTTCAAATCTTCATATTATTTTAATAATCTACAGGCATTTAACTACAGTAACGGGCTAATGGTGATCAAAAGATAATGTAAAGTGTAACGTAGCAGTAATTTCAGAAAAGATAAGTTTGGAAACAATTTATCAATAAAGCCCCTCTACGGTAGTCAAATGGTTTAAGGAATCACTCTCGAAATAAACTGACCTGCTTATTACGGGTAGGATTGGGGCTATAATCCCATTTTGGTGTATATTTAGGAGGGTTTCCTGTACAGTTTACCACTACCCCTTCACACATGCGAGTACCTTCCACGAATTTAAAGCTTTCTATTTCCTAGAACATTAAGGTGTGTTAAACTCGGACGGGAAGTAAGAATAAATGACAAAAATTGATCCATAAACACTTACTATACCTGAGCTGGAATAAAACTCTTGCCTTCTTGTCTCCGGCAAACATGACTTATTTATGATTTTATTCCGTATTCCCACCAAATATATTTTTTAAGTGAATAGCATTTTCTTGTGTGTATCAAAAATATTGCAGCGTGGTATTAAATAAACCTTTGGTTGTATAAAATTACGTTTAATATTAAATTCTAACTACATATTGGTAGCTAAAAAAATTTAGACTATACTGATGTGTTTTAAAAATAAATAAAATTACATTAATACACTTGGTTTTTGCTAATTTATAATTAAACACAGTTCTTAGACGAGTTTAACAAATTAATTATTTTTCTATCTCCGCTAGATGTAATTATTCAACTTTCTTATTCATAGACGTGCTTGATATAAAGCTATAATTATTACAGCTATAAATCGCAAACCTAAGAGAGTCCGAATAGCTATTAACATATCATTTAAGGAACTTAGGCTTACCTTTATTTGAACTTCACACAATGAACCAACCTCTTTTTAAGAATGAAGTGACATGGAGCTATGATATGAACTAGTACTTATGCTTAGTTCAATTTATAATATAACGTGTTCAAAGCTGCCAAAATTATTTTCTAAGAAAGTTTTGATAGCATAAAGAATAATGATTACTATTATTATATTGAAATTATTTAATAAGTTCGAAATGATTTAATTAAAATTCTTCACATTAAATTGTGAAAAAGATGTTATTTAACACCATTTTGTCAAACGGGATATTAAATACGAATATTATAAAAATAAGATCATAATTTATCTAGGATTGTGTTAAAAAAGAAAATTAATGTTTAGCTATAGGAACGACTATTTTCTAAAAAAAACACTAAGAAAAATGAACACTAGTTCAAAAGCAAATTGAGATTAATAGATCTTTATAAAAAAAAATTAATATGAGAACAATTAATACAATTGTTAGAATTAATCAAATAATTATTATAATTCTATAGTTTTACATAAAAATATAAAAACAGTTAAATAAAACAGGTTTAAATAAATGTAAGGAAATTACAAACTATTTTAAGTAATTAATTTTTTTTCACACTAGCTTCTTTCATATCTGCTATTTGAAGATAATACCCCTTCCCTTAATTTGGCGCAGCCATTTTGTATGCTGGTATTTGTTGGTCATTGACTAGTTTCAGTGAAACAAGGTTGAAACATGAAATATTTATTTATTTATTTTATTTAGCATCACGTCTTACTACCCGTTTGGGTTATACACTTAAATACTAATTAAGCTAATGGATTAGGAATTGTAAATGTTGAATTTAGAGGAATTTAACCCTAATTTTCGTGGATAGAGAGTGGAAAGCCATTTGGGGAAAAAAACATAGTTCACCCGACCAAGATTTGAACCTCGATCTCCCAGTCCTCGGTGGTCTAAGTCAACACGAAACTAGCGCGTTAGCTAATAACGCCACATAGGTGGGTAATATGGAATATAATGTTAGAAAAATAATAATTATTATTAGTCAATTTTCAAAAAATTTGGCTCATCAAATTTTAAATATTGTTAAACAAGTAGTCAAAAACAATAGTACATATTATAACAATTTAATCTATAGAAAATAAAATTAAGCTAAGTAGACTGTTAGTTGCACATTACAATTATTAATTTATGAGTAAAACATATCTAAAGCTATAAAGTGTAGTTTAAAAAATTATCAAATATAAAAAATGTGAATTATTTTTAATCATTCATATCTTGATTATACTTGTTACATTGAAATTGTTTATTACAAACTTTTGTCACTGTATATAATCACACTAAGTCAAAATAAAATTAAATTAGCCATCAAATTATCGACCATCTCTCATATTATATAGTTTGTATCGACTTACTCCTTACTTTAAAAAATTAAGAGTATGTTTCTTTCATATGATGCTAGTTTTTAATTTTCATTTTGTCGAACTACTCATCCAGCTCATTCACAGTCAATTAAAACTAATAGAATATAGGTTAGGAAGGAAGAATGGTTAGTACATTTAGCGTGGAGGGAGAGTGGGAAACCAATAAAAAGAAAAACTTTATTAACTCATCTGGTCGGATTTCAAGCTTAGACCTCCCCTTTGTGGGCAAACCAGATCAGACGAGCTTTATAATCCATGTACCGGCCTAAGTAGGGAATAGGCAAATATCTAAATCCTTATAATCTACCCTACAAGGCATATTACAATTTGAATATGCCAATCCCCCTGGACATATTAATTGTTTTACAGTCTCCATTTAAAGGAGACATTGGTTGGATTCTTGTCGACACCGCTTGTATAATGGTTCAGCCTAGTTTCTATATAGTAAAAATCTACTTTTTATGAATAAATGTGTTGGCATAAGACGTTTTAACTTGGATATTAGTTTTTAATTCTTTTATTCTGTTATATTCTATAATTAGAATGTTTCCCTTAAATATAACCATTAAAATGAATCATGAATACAACATTTTAATTATCATACACACAGCTCACCATAGAACAGGAAATACTATTAAAGACATTCAATAACACTAATTGGATTTTAGTAATTTCATTAGAGAAATGTAAAAATATACTGGAAGAAAATTGTAAGAAATTCTGTTGGATAAGTTTTCAACAAAAAAGATTTAAAGTTAATATTAGAGTTAGTATGGGTTGGCAAATATAAAATATACCATATCAAACTATACAAATACAAAAATATTCTGTTGAATAAAAAAATATACTGTAGTGAAGGAAAAAATAAATAACACCATCAGGCCTGGCAAACTTCTTCAGACCTAAGTCCATTCCCGACACTTAAAGGTTATTCAATGGAAAGTTTCGACATTACTGGTCATTTAGACTTATAAATAATTCCGGTAAAGCTGTAATGTCGTCTGCTCGTTTCTGAGAGCCGATTATATAATAAGTTACTGCTAGCGATTGACCTTTACGGTCCCTTCAGAGGATATATATTTTCAAAAGCATTAGATAGTTCTTTGTGCCATGATTTTAAATTGCATATCATTGGTTTTCGATAGTGACCAGGCAAATCTATTGAAACCGTCTAAGAAGAAACTTCAGTAAAATTTACATAAATAAAAGTAAACTTCAAAGTGATTTTACCATAAAGTATCTGTTTGCATTTTTTTCATCTTTTATTGATTTTCTAAATATTTCATGCACGAAGAATGTGGTGAATGGTAAATTTAAAAATGATCAAGAATAAATAATATTTCATATAATAAAAATACAATTATTTAAAATAAACAAATGTTTGTAGATTGTATACAATAATAGTAATAAAAAAAATTAAAATTGAACCTTTTACAAACAGATTTACTTAAGCGTGCATCACATGCCAATCAATTCTGCGATACAGTTTGCTAGAAATCATAAGTTTACACGAACACTATTGCACGTGGATCATTTCTTATTAAACTTTAAAGAAGAGAGTTTATAGACGTTCTTGTTACTTAGATTTGTTAAAATGTTAAATTATATTAAGCTTAAAAAATGCATTGAAAAGTCATTTTTTTTTACCATTATAGATTGGCTTCACAAATAAATACTGTGCACAAATCTATTCTGCCATAATAAGGACATACTTTACTTATTAACCAGGAGTTTCATCGCTTTGTCCCAATGATCACTGCGGGAAATTTCGAATGATTCAAATGTGAATGCACTGCACACATTTCTGGCATGTTGTAGGTATTTTCTTTTTCCCTTTACTTACATACCTATCGCGAGCCGAGACCTGAGTTGTGCCTGCTAGGATGAATGCTCTCAAGTCATATATATGATTCACAGGCTAAAACTTTTACTATCATGCCTAAGCTATCACTTATATTATAAAATTGTGGGGATATATGTTCAAATCCAATTCTATTCATCAAAAATGTAGAAACTTATTTTTATCCTATTTTTGTTATATCAAATTCTGACTGTCCTGGTATTTTCTTTTTCTTTTATACACCTCTTCTTTTTTGTTCTAAAGTTGGCAAGACAAGACTAGAGATCGAGTACAAATTGGATAGAGATAGGTGGGGGGAGGGTTAAGAGAGGGGGAGGGATTTGAAAGATTTTATTTGAAGAGGGTGAGTTGAGGGGAATGGAGGATTTTCTTCAAGATCATAAAAGTTGTTCTATGGTAGGCTCCTGGTCTGACGACCTTCTTTCTAGGGATTACCTGTGGCCATCACTACTGGTGGGATTGGAGATTGTCAAGGGGAAGGGGGATATTCCTAGTGTAGGACACGAGGGGTTGAATGGATAAGTGGAGAGAAAATTGAGGGAATGAACAAAAAATATTATAATTAAAGTTTATGATATTATAGGAAGTATATTTTCAGATTTAAACTAAACGGTTTAAGTAATATTATGTTCTCATTTATTAAAGTTTAAAAATATGCTTCTTTTGGAAACTAATTCCTAAAACAAATGAAAATTAAGTAAGATGTCGGCAATAAAATTACTCTTCTGAATAAATACATTTATAAGAAAATTATACGTCAAACAACATTAAAAGTCTCAGAAATTGTATTCTAAAACAAAATAATTGTATCTAAATTTCATTGTTCTTAAAATTAAATGTATAGTTTAATCTAAATATCTTTAGCTATGCGTTAGTAATTTCAATATATTTTTATATACGTGCATCATTCTTATTTTTAGTCAGGTCTATCCATTATTAGGGAATAGAAAGATAAAATTTAGAAAACTAATTGTCGTTATTGGCTTGAAGGGTTAGATGATAACCATAGCAAAGATGAGTACTAATATATCCATCCGGTATTCAAGCCTCAACCTCTTTATCACCGGCGATTGAACCATTCTAAACTGATACTTATTTGAAGAGAGGAAAAATAGGGTAAAATTTAATAAAATATACCAACATTTGTGTAAAGGGATATTGGGAGGCCAATTAGGAAATATAAGAAATCTTAGTACAACAACCTGAATGAGACTCGGCCTCCCCGTCTTATTTACAAAAGGACAGGTTTATAGTGACGCAATAATCTTGCACTGTGACCAAAAAACAACCTATTTGTATCCACTTGGTCTCGAACCCTAGTATTCCGTGTTCGAATTATACACACTATATGGAGAATATGACACCCCACACAGAGTTTGACTGACTCGGTTACCGTGTGATAACTATACCACATGCGAGCGTGGCTTGGAATGCCCAATGAATGTAATCAATGTCGACAACGAACAATTTTCGAAAACAAACGGCCGGCAACAAACGAAAACTAATTTCACAACCACAATAATGTTCGTGTAATAGACTGGTCATGCCTTAACCATGTTGTATTCATGTAGCACCGTGTGAAACACCGGGTGTTTCGAAAGCTATATCGAGTTTTCAATGGACTGGCCTATACGGGAATGGGGATAGGTGGTTTAGAGAGAAAACTATTCCAATAACAGAACGAGATGCTTTTTAGAAGGTCAGAAATATTTAGATGGATTTGTTCCATTTTCTTGTTTTCACGTGGCTTTATTGGAAACTGAAGTAATAAAAACCTATAGGCTGGCCTCTTGGTCTAGGTATAAACATACCTGGCTACTATTATAGAGGTCCCGGGTTCAATTTTCAGTGGTACTATTGACGCTTTTTCCTAAGGGAAATTTTTAATATGGTTGCCAGTGGCTGGTTAATTAGACTTATGTTTATTATTTCTATCAGCACCACATAATCATCATCATAATCACCACCACATATCATCCCCTCTGGGTGAAGTAGGAGCATCTACATGTGGCCCAATGTCAAAATATCAGCCAGTGTAAGTAAAGGACCAGGCATGTCGAACCGACAAACCCTGATGGAACACAGCCAAAAAAAAAAAAAGTTCAAAATAATAAGAAAAATAAATATTAACATTTACCAAAATATCCATAGAAAAACTCCCTCCCAGTAAAGATTGTATCTCAACGCTTCTAGTTACAATGGTTACAATCATACATGTAAAATACCTACACATGAACACACCCTAATGAACAATAACGTGGGATATCCCTTTGATCGTCTTTAATACGTGCACCTCTTCACGTGATTATCAAACAATGTGGCCACAAAAATATCCTCTTTTTACACTCAACCCCGCCACACACACCCCTACCCCCAGATAACATATAGCTTATCTAATTAACACATCTCGAACATTATGTAGTGTGGTAGTGTGTATTATTCTTTAGAAAACAGTGGAATTGAAACAACAATGTCTTATAGCATATTTTAAATTTTTATTATTATTACCGCGTCTTACTACCCATTCGGGTTATACCCACTTAAGCTAATGTGTAATGGTAGGGTGATTGTGAGATTAAATTGAGGACTTACAGTTGAACGTGGAATCTGAACCCCGGCGGAGGACTGGCATTTCTCAGATTCACAAGTTGTGATTAATACATGACTTGTCAGAGGTGAAGGAAGGGTTCGTAAATAAGATAAATCTGTTCCGAGACCGAGGATTGAACCCCGGACCCCAGTACAGAAGTATGACACCTTATCCCTAGACCACCAGGTCACCTCATATTTTAAATAAACGGTAAAATACACTTAACAGTCACTATCGCACCTTAAATTAACATTTTAAACTCTGGATTAAACAAGTAAATAATATTTTGCACCGGTCAACATAACAAATGACCATCAGGTTGAACCTATATACACGTAGAGAGAGTATATCTGAGCATCCCACAAGGATCGAACTGAATTCTCTCAACTCAGTGGAGCACCTGGTTGGTAAGGGATGTGTGGAGGGGATCCGGTAAACAATTCAGAGCAATTATACTGTTGGAAGTCTAAGAAGGAAATATGATGTCGCGTTTAAACCGAGGGAGGTGAGAAACTGAGTGGTACCACAAATGAAAACTAATGACCCTCACTCAAGACGCTCAGTGCTCACAATAGTCCCCATTCCAGAGTCATAAGGTCCTCGTAGTAATAGACTGGACTATGGATGACTATCACACTGATACTAAAAAGAATAAGTCAGTGGCGGCTCGGGTATAGTTGCAAAGTGCGACTATGTCTTAAGAGCTTGTACTTTTATTATTAAAACTACCCACGATGGCGATTCATACGTCAGTTAGGGAGTCAAACCCTTTTTGTGGGTATTATCAATGACGAGCAAGCTGTGGTTTGAATCTAGGCTGGGTGTAGTGAGGAAGCTTTATCCTAAATTATTTTACCATTTTCTCTACATGCAAATTAAGCTCGCATGGAATGTTTACAGCGTACGTAGGGCATAATAAAACTATTTATTTGTAGTACTCAACCAGAGGGTTGTTGGATCCTCAACAATTCCAGCGGTAAGGCCTAGGCAGCACTGAATAGGTGTACTAGGAAAATGAGGTAAGTTAAAAAAAAAGTCTTAAAATACTTTATACTTAAGTCAGCTATGTATTAATATGCTATTTTTTTATTAACGTTCAGTTTCTGTATACGAGTTTATCAAATACAGCATATCTTTTATGAAGACAGCTAACTTTATTACCCGATATTACACAACTAGATTCCACAATAGTTTTAAAGTAATAAATTAAGTGATTACACACAAAGTAATAAAGTAGAGCTATAAAGCAAAAGAGAAGAATGCTTGATATTGCCGATAAAATTTAAGATGTTATTTCGGTAACCGGTCATTCGTTTTAGGCTTTTTTTTAGTCAATCAATCTGACAACCTCTTAGATATAAGTAAAGTTTATACTACCATCGTAAACATCGATATTACTTATATTAGAAGAGTTTATATGTGAAAGGAACGATAACAAAAGCCTAGTCTTGATACTAGAGTAAACGTAGTAGTTTACAAATATGGTGAAAGCTTAAAATGTTTATCTACATTTAAAAAAGTCCAGTTGTGTGTGAATTTGTGTGTGATTGTGTTTGTAAATGTGTGTGAGTGTGTTTGTAAATGTGTGTGAGTGTGTTTGTAAATGTGTGTGAGTGTGTTTGTAAATGTGATGTGAGTGTTTGTAAATGTATGTACGTATACGATATATATATCTACCCAGAAATTTTTTAGTACTTCTCAATGAGATGGATAACTATTTTCGTTAAATTCTCGAGGAACCGATCAAGAAGTGCGAAAATCTTTCAAATTTAAAAATAAATTATCTATACATATAACACTCAAACTGTCTGTAAATCTGGTCCTGTCTGATTTTTTTTCCCGTCAACTAAAAAACCTACTCATAATATAGAGATGGGACGTCTTCTGTTGGGCTCATTAATTTAAGAATAAAGGGTTGGATATAAACCATCTCGTTATCACATCAGTGAGAAAATCATTATAAAAAAAGGCTATCAGTGTTGTTATATTTGCCTTTTTAGAAATTACAATATATTAATTTTTAAGGTATATATCTTCTTTGTAAGTGTCCTTGAAATAAGGGGCTTGGAAAGATCAACAGACCAATTAAAAATCTCGTAAGCAACTAACGTTTTGGAAATATATTCTACTAGTATATTATAAAAATGAAATGTCTCGTCACTATCACGCCAAAAATCCTGTACCATTGTGCTGAAATTTCGGATGGTTATAATTTGGAAGTATGGCTATTGTAATATATATATAAATATATATATATATATATATATATATATATATATGTATAATATTTTTATCATAATCAAATAAAATTGATGGTTTTTCAAATATAATGTTTTAAACCACGTGATTGTTTTCTAATGAATGAATAGTTGATATTTTGGGTCATACTTGATCACAAAATTAGTTGCAACCTAAAGAGTAATTAGAGAATAAATTTCAATCTTAAATCCAAAGAAATACTTTAATTTGAGTTGGTTGCTTTCTATTCAAATTAATACTAAAATCGTGGTTATATAACAAATAATATTTACACATAGGTAACGATCAATTTGATTTGATCTTCCCAGTTTTCGTCAAAAAAGATTAACTCGTACATTAAAAGTTATCTTAAAACTCCAGAATAGACAAGGAAGTATTCAAATAAAAATATCTGTACATTTGTGTGATAACAATGTATCTTCTAGACCTAAAAACTTTGTAAATGAACTTAGGGATGATTGAAAATGTGCACCAGAATAGCCATTTTTTTAATCCTTTCACCCATATATAGAACCTACCCCCTTAGGTTACTTTACTGCCTCTGGAGGTTCCTTCAAAATCCATAATTCTGATTCCATACTCATTATAGAAAAGCTAATAGTGAAATCTAGCGTCTTTTTACTTTACTTTTTTTGCCCGACACATTCAAACGCTTAATAACTATTTCAGTTAATCCTAAAAAGAAGGGAAAAAAATGCCTACATTTGGCATTGATTTATATGCCTGAGGAATTATTGGAGGATCATCTTGAATGTATTATCTTTATCCTTAAATTATTATTATTATTATTATTATTAGCACCACGTCTTACTACCCGTTCGGATTATACGCACTTACGCTAATGTGTAATGGTAGGGTGATGATGAGTTGAAATGAAGGACCTACAGTTTAACGTGGAATCCGAACCACGGTGGAGGCCTGGCATTCCTCACATTCACAAGATGTCTTTTCAGAGGTGAAGGAAGGATTTGATAATCAAATAAATCTTTGCCTGGACCGAGGATCGAACCCCGGCCGCCAGCATAGAAGTCTGACACCTTACCCCTAGACCGCCAGGTCATCGTTATCCTTAAATTATATTGTGAGTTTGGTCCCTTGAATCACGTAATGACATATGTAAATAACTTCAAAAACAAAACAATATACTAAGAGAATAGCTTATGTACTCAGAGAAACTTAAGAATATGAACCTCTATATTTTTAACTTCTAAATATATTTCTAGTCTTAGGGCCAGTTTCATAGTCAAATTTAGTACGCCTCAAGTGCGGCGCTACACTAAGTAGAAGACGACCCCTACCTAAACCAGAATGGAATGGGCCAGTTTCCTATGCGAGAACGGCCCATTCCATTCGAGTTTAGGTAGGTGTCGTCTTGTATTTAGTGTAGCGCCGCACTTGAGGCGTACTAAATTTGACTATGAAACTGGCCTTTAAGCCCAATACTTGACTATTGTCACGGATATTTCCAAAACAAACAAAAAATAGCAAGCTGAAACTTGAAATAGGCCTCCGTAATCTAAGAAACCTAAAGGGGTACTTTGATTTTGGATTATTTCCTTTTAATATAATATATACACTCATCTCCAGATTTAGTGAACTTGGTTGTAGTGAACATTATATATATATATATATTTAACCTAACTAATTTATTTTAATCTACAAACATTTAAATATATGTTCAAAATGTCGTTTGTTGCAAGCCATCAATTATTATTTTTTAGTGAACCTAAAATCTAAACGTCTTAGGTAAAATGTCATTCTAGCATTGTAACTCTTTGAAAATAAATATTTATTAGCTTTTGGATCTGAAACTTGAATAAAAAAAGAAATCTTTATCAGAGTTTAGACTTTGGTTGCACATAAAGCAACTAAAGTTATAAAATGGGAAGGGGACTAACCCAGATAACTTTGAGAGTAAGAAAGTTAGAATTTTATAACCAAGATTTGAAAAATACGGGTGGGCAGGAGGATATAATTTTTTTTTTAAATACAATAAAATTTCTAGGTGTACTAAAAATTCATAGTTGGAATCATGCAATAAGTATGCTCCAGCTAATCATAAAGTAATGAACATTTAAATTTAGAACCAAAAAATGAGGAACTTATAATTATACAAAAATTATGCAAATTGTGTGTTTTAAATGGATTTTGTTCATTTGTGCACTCAACTTTTGGGCTGATAATAGTTTCATTTCAAAGGTTGGTTTTGTAATCGATTTGCCTGGCATTGTCATGGGTAAAAGAATATATTGTACACGAATAAATACTTATCAATACTTTATTAATTATTATAATAAACATATGTCTGCTTTTTTATGTCCGTCCATCCACATGAATTATTGAAACACTTCTAGAAATCTAAGATTTCGAATTCCAATATATCTTAAGATGTGGTTTATTACAAAATATATATACGTATAGAAAATCCATGTCTCACACTATTTTACATTTAAACTTCCATTACTGCCTTTAGTTTGGCAAGAATTTGCTAATTAATTTAAAACTATATCCTCATCTTGCCACAGGTTATATAATTTGTTATCGGCAATACTTCATTTATATCCGTGTCTTACGTTTTACTCCACCCACTTTACCATCACCACTTCCCCCCCCCCCCCCCCCC
>CABFOV010001288.1:114141-125297 GCA_902141375.1 Timema poppense
GGGGATGAACCCGGCAGGACAGGAGCCTGCCAAGATGGTGATGCGCAAGATCTTCTTGGATATTAGAGAGTGGGATTTGAATCGTCTTGTTTAGTTCTTCCGAAAGATAAATTTAGTTCGCAATGTATGTAGCCGAAAGTGTTAAGAGTAAATCTCTGACTTTTTTTAAAAAAGTAGATAAATTTTTTCATTAGTTAATAATAATAATAATAATAATATTTAGCACCGCGTCTTACTAACCGTTCGGGTTATACGCTTTAAGTACTAATAACGGTAATGGATTAGGAATTGGGAAGGTTTAATTAGGGGAAGTGAACCCGCATTTGCGTGGAGGGAGAGTGAAAACACATTTAGGAAAAACCACCCCCAGTTCACCCGACCGAGATTCGAACCTCGATCTCCCCGTCCTCAGCAGTCGAGCTCAACACGACAAGCGCGTTAGCCAACTACGCCACCGAGGCGGGTTTTTAATTAATTAGTAAGCCAAGGTATGTGTTCCTTATGTTTCTCTTTCAAATAGTGACGTCGCTTTTTATTAGTGAAAAAAAGTCAACAACATTAACAAATTTTTGCACGTTCATCATAGAGCCTGCCTTAAAATATGGGTTAGGAATGAGCCTGGGCAAGGGACGATTCCTGGGTATCTTGGTGGTTGGAGCATTGTTGTACTAAGTCAAAGGTCCCGGGTTCGATTCCCGTGTCCAGGTGTCATTTTTAAATTTTCAGAATATGATAGCCAACAAGTGTTTACAACAATTCTTTCAACTTTTTGATTTATCTCGACCCCTAGCAGGGAGAAATATTACCATCAAAAATATTTAACTCGAAATTTTGATAAATGTTGACGTTTCATTACCCCCAGAAACAGAAGAAGTATTTTTTGCGATGCCATCTGTTTGTTATTCGTATTTAAAACTAGAGCCAAAACCATTTTACCGACCGATTTTACCATCACAGACAAATTGGCAATTTTCATTTTTACATGGGAATGACTTTGAAGATCGTATACTTGTGCAGAAATTTCGAAATTTGATCATATATCCGTAGCTAATTAAGATAAGTTGTGGTACTGTTTAAATTAGTCATTTTATTCTAGAATATTACTACTATAAAGCCACATGGCGGACTCACTTACTGACATTAATGTTTACCCACTTACAGATGAGCTAGAAACTTGAAATTGGCAAACTTATAGCTTTTAGCCTGTAAGTGACTGATCCAAAAAGTTTAAAAAAAAATCAAAATGGCTGATAAACTATAAAGTCGGTGCGGACCTTTCTTTGGAGGTCTCTTGTGGCTAAACGGTAAGACCTATCAATAATCGGCTCTGGAACGACATTAGTTTACACCCACTTGCAAAGAACACTCACTGGGGGTGTGGGGGTGTGGGGACGTAGGCCCCCACGAGCAAAGAGAATGTTTCATATAAAACCCATCTTTGTGGCCTATAAGGAAACCAACATTATTTATAGAATACTTTATTATTAATTAAATGTTATGCTCTTATTAGTGGACAGAAATGTTCGTCTTTTATCAATGTTTCTACAAGTGTGTATAATTACATTTATGCTCCTTGGAGGAGGGTTTCTGGCAGTGTAAATTATTTCGTTTGACAAATTTTACGAATTTTTATTAAGTGTATATTTTAAGATTAAAGAGAAATAATATATTTACGGTTCACAATGTAATTTATTAAAATTATCTAAAAGTGCCAAACTTAGCAAACCAGTCCAAAGGATCAAAAATAACTAACTTTCTTTGGAGGGAAAAATAAAATTTATATAAATTGTCTTTCCATGCAACGCGTCTTGCTTTCAATCCAGGGATGTTACAGATTTTCACAAATTGAATACATTAAGTCGAACGGATTGATGAACATAATTCACAAATAACACTTTTTTTTTTAGAAAGCTCTGATTACAATGGCAACATTCCACGACACGCTACAGAAAAGGTCCAATTTTCAAGGGCAAGGATTCATTTAAGGGATATAAAAGTAAATGGACCTAATTTAATCTAGTAAAACTTCAATCGATTTTAAATCTAGCTTTTACTTTTTATCTAGTTTTATTAGCATCGTTCGGGCTATACGCCTATGTACCAATTTCGCCATTGGTCTTGTGGATTATGAAGATTATTTTTAAAGAAATGTGTGCCAGAATTTGCATGGAGGGAATGTTAAAAACATTTTGGAAAAGCCACCCTCAGTATACCCGAACGAGATTCAAACCTCCATCTCCCATCATCGGTAGTCTAGTCTACTGTGATAGTTGAGTGATATCAATACTGACAATGTCTTAATAAATTACTATCGTCATTTTATAAATTTGGGCCAAAAAAATTACATAGTTATCTGACGAGTTATTTAAAACACGTTAGTGAACTTCATTCCAAATAATATTTAAATACTATAAAGTTATACCACAATTATTTTTATCTTATCCCTCATTTTAAGGGTAGTTTACTAAATGGTAATTTGTTTGAATTCCAAATTTTTCTCAAAGGGCTCTAAAGAATTTTTAATAGCTGTATTTGATTTGTTTGACACTAAAAATAGCTATATTTGGTTTTCTGGCAAAAATTCCTTTAAAGGTCGTTTAATAAAAACCTGTTTTTCAAAAGATGGAAATATTTTTTAAATGGCTTTAACACCTTGTTTCCAAATAGGCATCTTGAGCGTGTTTGACATAACAAATAACCCCGTATACCTTATCGATTTTTTAAGCTAAAATAAAGAGTCTTTCCTTAGGAGTGGTTTTTGAAAATTCAATTTATTTTGAAAAAAACTATAACGATTTTGCTTAAAAGTATCTCTGAAGTGTTTTATATTAACATTACAAATTAATCTGTCCCGATATTTATTTTGGGGAGAAAATCTAGCCATTAATAGTTAGCTAATAACTTATCTTTTAATTTGAATGTTAGTATAATGTATTTAGCTATTTGGTTCAAAATTGATATTTGGATATTATTTTATATGTTAATAATAGTATTCATTTATTTAACTAAAGTAAATTAATTTATGGGTAGTTTATTTACAAGAGATTACATAAACTAAAGGTTTTGGAAATTTACCATGAAAATTAAATAGGAATTTCTTAATAGTTTTTCATGATGAATAAGAATAAGTTTTTATTTTTACAAATAAATATATTTAAAGTGGTTAAAAGATTATTATTTTTAAACAATTTTTTTTATCTCTCTTAAATATTTGGTTTAAAATTGATATATTGTGATTAACAAGGTATAAATGTTTTTACGATTACTACATACTTAACCTTTGTGACTTCCGCAGTTACATTTTCACAAAAAAAAAGTAATTATTTTTTCAAACTAAAGGTTTTTATTGCTGGTACCCACCAAGTATTCCTCATTCAGTTCTTACTGCGTAGTATGATTATTATTATTATTATTATTGTCTTTATTTACATGGCGAAATTAAGCCATCAGCCTTCTTTTACATTTAACCATGTCTTAATTTAACATTAGACTGCATTTATCAATTATTATAATTAAATAAAACACAAGAGACAAGTATTTGTGGCAAAAACACATAAACATAAGAGATAAAATATTGCAATGAGATAAAGACGTAAAAAAAAACCAGCAACCAAATCTGTAATAAACTTGAACACAGTATAATGTCATCAATTTTTCAAAATAATGTTTATTTTCTAGGATAGGGGAGTTTAAATTGACGCCATGCAGGATTATTGTTAAAACGCAACGGTGCCAGTCCTGATGTCATACGTTTGGCTCATTGCCACTATGTTTACATTGCGTGGTTAGTTAAAGTTTTATCACGTGTCTGACAGTTAAATCGCGTTGCTTTTATTTGCTGTAGTTATTCACGTGCGGTCGCTTATATACATAAAAATACGGATTGAAGGAACTCCAGGAAGGAAAATCTGTTTTTCAACCAAAATATAAGTAAATTTTTGAAATAATCTTGTTTGTAATCTGGTTTTCCGTTCAAAATGTGTCCTAATTGAAACTTATATTTTATGATTATCACCTAATCCACAAAATAGGCATACCTAACAAAGTTTTAGGTAATGTAGATTTGTAATTATTACAATGTACTTTTTTTACATCTAATATGAGATGTTTTGTTAACTTTCCAACAAGATTGAATTTTTTTTTTAATATAAAACTCACAAAAGTACAATATTCAAATATGTATTCAATAATATTGTTACAATAATAACATGTATTAAAGTATGTGGTTTAGATTATTAATGAAAAAATTTGCATTTTTGCAACATCCTTTAATTTATGATGGAAATCGAACCGTTTTCAATTAATTGAATGTAGCCGCTTTAGTGGTCACATGGTTTAAGGCGTCACACTCACCAGATCACATTGACGATGGATAGATTGAGTCTCGATTGTGGTCAGGTGTACAGAGAATAGTTTTTCCCATTTGGATTCCCACTCCTTTTCCACACAAGTGAAAGTGCACTAAAGAAAAACCTAAGTGGATAAAAGTTTATAAAAGAAAGTTAGTGAATAGGGATTCTTTCCCTCGTTGTTCCGTGGTATCACAGTCCGCTGACGGACAGGTTCACCGGACCGGAAGGTATGAAAAATTGATGATACACGACAATACTCTTTCTCTCTCTTTGTCCTTTCGAGTGGAGAGAGGGGGCAGGGGGGTGTTGGTCCCCGAGTTTAAAAGCTGGGTCTGTAGGGGGTAGGGTGTCGAGGAGGGGCCGTGTGAGGCTAAAGAAGAAAATGGAGGGGGAAGGTTTTACGATCCTTCCCGTCTAACATCTTTAATTTTGCATTACAAGCGCTTTGCATACGTGAAAACTTAGGAAGAGTCGAAAAAAAAACACTTCTAGCTTCCACCCAAACTTATGTGTTATTCCAAGTTATATTTCCGAGGCAAATAATTCTTTTTTTTACCATTCTTTATTTTCTCATACATTTCTACTTAGGCGGGACTACAAAAAAAGAGTTCATGTAAAATAAATCAAGCAGAGGCATCATTTTCAGCTCAATTTTAAATGTTACATTTTAGGTGCTGGGACAGTAAACATGGTTTTAGTGAAAATATTTTTTGTAAACATAATATAGCATTAAATATATTAAAACCTACCTCGGTAGCGTAGTTAGCTAACGCGCTGGTTTCATGTTGAGCTAGGCTGCCTAGGATGGAGATATCGATGTTCGAAACTCGGGCAGGTGAATTGAGTGGTTTTTCTTAAATGGTTCTCCACTCTTCCTCCACGCAAATTCGGGTTAACTTACTCTAAATTTAGCCTTCCCAATGCCTGACCCATTAGAGTTATTAGTACTTGAGCGTACAACCTGAATGGGTAGTATGATGCAGTGCTAAAAAAAAAGCCTAGTAATATATGAACAGACGCTTTATTGAATTTGTAATTATATTAAATTAATGAACATTTATTCCACAGAGGATTCTAACGATTTTTGAGGGTTCCATTTATTTTTCTTGGTGCCAAATATGTACTAATTACGCCAGCAAGTTGGGTTTGAGGAAGGTGTAAGGTCCGTATCCGCATTTGCGTGAATGTAGAGTGGAAATCAATTGTGGAAACCAATTTTGGAAAAAAATACCTGAATGGTATTCAAACCTCAATATGCTCATCATCAGCAGCCAAGTTTAAAACGAGTATGACGCTTTATACCACGTGGCCACCAAATATTATACAAACCCTAATTGGAAAACTGTATGTACAGATGTGAAGGGAGTGAAAGTAAAAAAGCAGTAGAAAGTGACGCAACAAGATAAGCACAGTAGGTTTGTTGTTAAAACGAACCATTAAGGCTGATTGTGTTTGCCTGTACGCATTCATTAACCATCATTATCGCATTCATGCCAAGGGAATGTGAGGTAATAAAAAAATGTGGAAAAAGCGACGTCACAAAAAAGGGTATAACAGGTGTGATGTCAAAACAAACAACTGTGTGTGTAATACTGATCGTTATCCGATACGCATTCATCAACTGTCGTCACCGCAATCATGTGAATGGGGCTCGTGGTAGTAAAAACGGGGAGAAGGTGACGTCACAAGATGGGTAGCGGGTGGTTCGGCATAACGTGCGACATAAGACGCAAGGTTTTGTAGCCCTGAATAATTGACGAGCCCTAGGCGTGAAGGATGCGTATGTAAAAGCGGGAGCCATCACATGAGATAAAGCACACGTGATCATTTTCAAATTTGAAGGGCATATTACAGGACGTACCCATTTTCTCAAATTTAGTAGATCCTATATTAGTTCTTTAACTATTCAATCAGGTCCAAAGGACCGAGCGATGCCAAAATGCATCTCCTTAACATTGTGTCAGCTAATTTTCACCTACAGTTATTCAAGACGCCAAATTTGTTCGAAGGTCTTCCTGACCCTATTTATCCACCTATTCTTGGATATTCATAGTGTTCTTCTTCTATTCAGGACAAAATCTCAAACTTGCATATACATTCTACACTTTCAAAATACACGGGTGGTTTTACAAGGTGGGGTAGAAACAATTAGGCGATTAATAACTTTAAAATTATCACTTAAGTATTAACTAGATAAATAAAAGTCAACTACAAACAACACTTTTTCACTTTTTGAAGATAATGTCACTAAGGTGAGCTCCACCGGACGTCAGACAAACCTCAACCCGTATTACATCACTTTCCTCAGCTAAGTAGTTATTTCCGGTCCAGGTACTTTGGGTGAAATATCGCATAGGTCCACTTTCTTATGTCTTAATTCCCAAAGTTTTGTAACTGCTAATAAAATTTCAGACGTATGTTTGTGTAAATCTACTGCTCAAAAAATTTTTTTTTAAAAGACCTCAAACAATTCTGAAATAGCGACCATTCATTCCCGAAAATAGCTTACATTATTGTTTGAATATATTTCTATGCCTAACTGAGCTATAGATACAATAAATATTTACTTTTTGATCTAAACTCAATTTAAGGTCTGGGTTTAATGAGCAGTGATCAAGATTAAATGTAGAGTAAACGGATGGCTGAGCGAGATGGTTTATTTTAAAATGGTTTATCATCGGAATAACGGTCAAACGCTGATATTATTCTCCAAAATCTAGCTCTCTCAACTAACCATCTTAGATATAATTTTTTTAAGTTCCCAATAACCAAAAAATAAGATTGAAATTGGGCACCAGATATCAAATAACGTCAGGTTTTCCTTAATATATAGATAAAACCCCACATAATATATTTACTCATTTAGAAGTAACCTATTTTAACGATCTTACCACTCACTATAAAGACCAAACATTTATTTCACTATAAAATTGCTTAAAATTGTGTTTAAAATTGAAACAACCAGATTATCCGAAGAATAAAATTGTTTTAAGGTTAGAGAAATTAGTTTTCCTCTGGAGTTAAACAGTAGGGGATGAAGCGAAAGAGTGAGAACTTTGAACAGATCCCTACTGGACTGCTTAAAGTTTGGAGAGGAAACCACAGCAAACGGCGTAGTCTTGTCTTCCTTTATGGTACGTTATGGCAATGTGGTAAGACAAAATACTAGCTTATTCAAATGAATTGCTTTGTTGTTGAGGGAAATGGTGAAATATGGGAGGTGGCTGCGGATAGATAGGGAGGCTACGGAAATTGAGAAAAGGGGTTGTTCCCTTGCTTTGAGTTATCCTTACAGTTTTCCTTCGGAAAGTCATCTGTTGCATAGCTTGCTACTGTCACGGTTTTATTAACTTGGCTGGTCGATAATAGCTCGCTCAACCTTCGGTTTGGTTTGTCCGTCAATGAGGAAAACACCCGAACAAACAATATCGTAGGGATGATAAATATTTTAAGAATATGGGAATAAAAATAATGTAATTTAAAAACTTTAAAGTGAAAATATTCAAATACTTTCTATTTATCAAGTGTTTGCCAATTTCATAAAGAGCTATAATATAAAATTCAATATTGATAAAACTTCGTTGAGTAAATCATTATAAATGGAAACTTTACTTTTTTTTTTACTACCAGTTACGTAAATATAGCAGTAGAGACTTGCACATATCCGTAGGTTGAAAAAAGTCGACACAAAAAAACAGAAAAATAAATTGATTCAGCCAATAAATATCCGCTTACTCTACCTCGTCCGAGTTTCTAAAATCAGGTCGAGGTACGTAAAGTGTACAGTCTCTGCCCTCTCTACAGTAGCCCCATGGCTTCTTTGGTGCTGAGTGACAGCTCACAACTGACAGTTGACGGCTTTAAAAAGTTACCAGACAAAATTATATATCCCTACGCCGAACCATATGATCTGCAAAAACATGTGTTTAGAAGCTGTCACTTCTGACAGTAAAAGTTTAGGTATACACCTAAATGTTGACTGTCAGGAGTCAGCTGTTAACTGTCAGTCAGCACCAAAGAAGCCATGGGGCTACTGTACTTTAGGTAGGGCTTCTGACTATCTGTCCTGACCTAGTATAACACTTACATTAATATTTATAAGTATTTGGTATGCCGACTAATAATTGTCTCAGTATGTTGTCGAGAGACACGGCCACTTCTTTCAGGACATGCAGATGTCCTATAACAGGAGTTCCTAACCTTTTTATGACCAAGAACCACAAATTCAGTGGCTAGATCTTTGATAAATTTCGTTTGGAGACAAATCTTACGAAAATGTTGAAAGTTAATAAAATTCAGATGCTTACCAGGCAGTATTGATTGTAGGTAAAATACTTGCTGGTATATCTGAAATTGTGTATTGGCTCTTCAGAGCAAGCTTCTATCAGATATTTATGTTCCCTGTTTAATACCAGATTTTATATTACTTTTGCAAGTACCGTCATATTTAAACACACCTTTCAAAGCGTTTATTTTAAGTAATCTCCGAACTCCTATCTGTGATTTTGTTCTCAAATAATTTTACCAATCAGATCATGGTGGTGAATTTGTCACAATAACGAATATAAACTATTAAATTTAGGCAGTGTCTGTAATAATACAATTCCTGAAATCTTCTTGGATAATCTTAGAATAAGAACAAATATACATTTATCCATTTATTAAAAAGATAGATATCATACTAAACTGACCTAAGATAACATTAATCCTGTCACAACCAAGGTTTAATTCACATTAGCCTCTTCCATGCTTGTCTGGACAGCTCGTATCGAGCAATAATCTAAAAGACCATCCCCAATTTTCATGGAGTTTTCCGAACTTATTTTCGAACCAGATGATAGAAATATTTAAGTTTACCTTACTATATAAATAATTAAAACACAAAATCCGAGTGGGTGGCCACATGGCCTAAGGCAATAAACTATACTACCGAAAATGGGGAGATTTGAATTAGATTTTGGTGGGGTGTACTGAGGGTGGTTTTCCCTAGATGGTTTTCTACTTTGCTTCCACGAAAATGTGGAGCACACCACTTCTAAATTCAACCTTTCTGAACCCTAACACATTAGTGTTATTAGTATATAGACGTCTAACACGAACGAATAGTACGACTGTGCTAAAAAAAAACCACCAAGAACCGAGTAATAATTATAATAATAACGTACCTAAGAAAGATAAAAACCAACCCCTGAAATAAACGCCGACCAATAAAACTTCGAGCTAAAGGAGCACTTGGTGACATCTATAGAGGCTTACTAGAACGTCTGGATGAAGGAGGCCTCATGAAAGGTAGTTTTTGTAGTTCGTAAAGATACGGATAGCCCAATAATAAGGTTAGTGTGAAATTAATTTTTCTTTTCTCAAATATTACACATTCTTGTTAGAGATTGAATGATGATATCTCTCTAGTAGAATTTTGATCACTAAATTATTTTCCCATTGTAAACATTGTAGGTGTGAACAGTTATTATTGGCTGTTTTTTCTATACTCTATTGAATTAAATAACATTTCCATTGTTGGGAATAGTATTAAGAAAAACATCTTGCTTTAACTATTGTCTAGGTGACGAATAATGGTTCATAATAATTGTCTAATTTTAAATGGCGCAAAAAATCCATTGTAGGCTCATAACTTGATTGTTGAGCTTATTTACATCTGAATAAATATTAACTGAAGAGTTTTACGATGTAAGTAGATCAATAATACTTGTTAAAAACGAATTTTTCTTTCGTCTATCGGTAAGACTTTGCACGTAAACAGTGTAATTAATTACATTTTCTTGGTTAGCATCGGATAAAATTACTGATTCAAAGATTGTATGGCTTCTGAAAATATTGGGGAAAGACTTTAAATTTTTTTTTTAAAAGAGAGAGATGTGACATTTTAATCTTCAAACCCTCGAATTTCTATGTGTGTTCGCGGATTTTATCAAATATATTTTTTATTAATAGTAATTTGTTTAATAGCTTTAATGCATATTATTGGCGGGTCAGACTTAAAAAACAAAAACCAAACAATTAATTTAAGCCCATATGTATATATAAAATATATAATCAATAAATTATAACAAAAATACAATTTTGTTATTTATATTTTCTATTAATGCATTATTTATTTTTAATTCCATTTTTGTTACTCATTTTTATCATGCTTCGGATTTGCATTCTAAACTAAGGACTCCTAGATTGAATAAAGATTTGGATTCTTTAAGTGGCAGATTTGACCAAATCTAAGAAAAACAAACACACGCACACACATACACTAAATCGAAGACTGGAAGCTCTTTTCTATCCAACCATCCAAACATCCACCCATTCTATCCTGTTTTCTATTAATTGAAACCATGAACAAAGTCTCAAAAGGTTCTTTTAATTAGTTTCCTGCCAACTTAGAAGCGTACTTCCGGCGTAAATAAGTGAGGATATAGCTATGTTGGCAATATAAGAAGAAAATGGATAAGTATAGAATTGAAGAATTCAGGATGTAGTCAGAAAAAAGGAGAGTTTCTGAATTAGATTAAATATTTAGCCTCTAATTAAAGTTAGAGAATGAAATATTTTTCATAATCGTCAAGACATTCGATTATAAATTTAAATATAACTTGCTATCTTACTCAATTGTAATATTTCCTTTGCTGTATTTTTTCTGATATTTTGTTATTATTGTATAAATTAACAGCTCAAGAGCTATTTTTAGATACCCCAAATACATTTTTTACATCATCATACTAGTCATACTAATATTATAAAGAGGAAAGATTTGATTTTTTGTTTGTTTGAAATGAATAGGCTCCGAAACTACTG
>CABFOV010001289.1:0-23296 GCA_902141375.1 Timema poppense
AAACTATTATTGTTTGTGTGATTGTTGAAATTTCCTGACCGTATATTACAAGTCTCTAATGTTTTCTTGTTTGTCTGCATAATGTACACTAACTCTAGAGTAACATTGTGTATAGGATCTCCTAATGGTGGCGTTCATCAACAGAGGAATATATGGCCAGCTAAACGTATGTTTGATACAGGCTGGACAAATATTCGCGTTATAACGTCAATATTTTCTAGCCCTACCAATTTAACGCAAATAATATTACCACAAACAAGACTGCTTCTATATACATTTGAAGAGTAGGATACAGGCGGGTAAAACGACGTGTATATCCGAACAAAATTTCAATAAGGGTTTGAAACATTTAAAGTTTATATTTTGTTGTTGTATAAAGATGCGACCACAAAACAAAATACTCCTAGCTTCGCTTTTAACTATTTGTTTGAAATATTAGCATAAGTATACTGATGAAATAAGGATGAGGAAGGTAGAATTCAGAGAAGATACACCCTAATTTGTGAAGAGGAAGTTTGGTAAACGCTTTAGTTAAAATAATCTCAACACAACCAACTGCGATTCGAAGCACGAGCTGACCATCACCGGCAAACTGGACAAGACAAGATTGATGCCTTTGACCCCCTAGCCCACCAGCCCGAGAGAAACCTATGTTCCAAGTGTACATTTTAAATCTTTATTTAGTACTATATTTATTACATAGAAGGGGGGTGTAGTTTAGATTAATTAGATTGACACACTCCTTGATAGAGGCTAGAAACGCAAGGAAAGACCGGTTTGGTGTTTGCTGAATTCAGTCTTCACGGATGGGTGATGGAATGTTCTTCTCACCACAACCCGCCTCCCTCCCTCCCCCCACAAATGTACCTCGAGCCATCTAACCCGAAACAAATATCTAACAGCTGAGAGCTCTTCATTGTATTGTTTCTGTCAACACATCACACAGCGATAACAAACTATTTAACTAGGACAAAACTTCGCAGTTGTAGTTGTGAATAATCAACCTTGTGGGGCGAAGAAATGACTTGCCCAATGTCATGAGAAGTTAGGGGGGAGAAGGGGAAAGTAGTGCTACTATTCAGGTTGACCAAATTACAAAAGTCCCAACACCTTAGCTAAGTTTATATTATGTCTGTCTACTGAGTTAAGGGTTTTTGGTTTGATATATAATTATATAATAAATAATATAATATAAATATATAATTGAGTAGATGTGGTTGTACTCTTTCACATTGATAAATTAACAAATGAAAGCAGGATGTTGTTTGTGTATGTTCTAAATTTATGTTAGTTTACCTTTTGTTTGCTGTTATAAGCAGTCGGTTCAGAAAATGCACGATAAATATCTTGAATGAATTAAAAATAAATTAATTTAAAAGGCAATATGTGGTTGCAAAATTATTACTGACATATATTTTCCATTAAATTTACGAAACACATCTTTGATTTTATAAATACTTTGGCTGCTCAGTTAGTCTTATTAATTAGATTCCATAATTATAATGATGGGTTTTAGTAGTACTGGTGAAGCACAAATAAGATGGTTTGTAAGTAGGACCTATGTATCGGCCAGTATGTATATGTATATACATATATTAAATGTTATCTTCCCAAACATTACGTAAAGTTTGAGTGCTTCTTTAGTCAAATCAGTCTATCTTAAAACTTTAGCGCACTTCTCTAACCTTTTGAGCAAAGGGAAGTGATAAAATAATAATGAGATAATGAGGATATCAACAATTAAAAAAGTGAGAAAACACTAAATTGATCACATTATTGTAGATTTTTACTTTTTTTACGAAAGTTGTTTTTCGAAAGAATACGTCATGTATTCTGTTAAATATGTGTTCTGAAAATAGAACAATAATTGATATTTAAACTAGATCTGAATACCCATCCAGAATGCCATACATTTAATGCTATAAAATTATCTAAATTTTATTATGCGTACCTAACATATGATGTTGATTAAGTATTAAATCATTAACCATATTTAAGCATAATTAAATATACCAGAAAAAGTGTAGGACAGTTTTAAGAAATATTTTATTGGAAAGAATATGTAATAGGATGATCTGAATCCTGCTGTAAATGATTATAAATACCCGTAACACCAAGGAAAAGACGTCAGTTTCATCTTGTTTGGTTTGTTGGTCATGGGGGTAAGTCAGGGTTCTAATTACATTAGAGTATACTCAGTTGATTTTTATTAAATTATTGTTTCCCACTTTCCCTATAAAGGTATATACACTTTCTCAGACCTCCCCCGTTAGTGTATGTATGGATAGCTTGAATGGGTAGTAAGACGTAGTACATGGAATAAACGATACAACCTCTTATCCTTGAGTTAAGTCCGTGAAAAAAAAATCATACTATTTACATCAACCATTATTACAATAATGGGGTAGGGACTAAGTAGGAAGGTACAATTATTTAAAGTAAGTGTATTAATATTTCCCTGGTGGGAGAGTTGGAAATTACTTCGGAAAAATAACACAATACACCCAACATAACTCCGACATACCCGTCACTAGCAAACTTGAAAATATTCCTCCATATTATAGTTTATAATAATTTTCCACCTCAAAGCTTTGATTTCTAAATGAATTATATATTTAATCTAATAAACAAGAATATAATTGATCTAAAGCTATTTCTAAACTTAAACAAGTAGATGAAAGGAAACTATGTGCGTTATATCCTTTGTAGCTAGCATTATTTGAGTGAGCTGATGCCGTTATTTGAACAATAACTAGTTTGTTTATTTCAATTCAGAAAACCATTAGATGACATGTTAATTAGAGGAATGTTGCAAGTCTGTTCACCATTATGTTAAGGCGTGTAATTAATTTTCTGAGGCGTTCTTCAAACATGATGGTTGAAATACTGATAGAATTTCTTAAAAAAAAAGAAATAAATCATTATATTAAACCAAACAAACTTCTGGAAATTATGACGTGCAGCCTTTAGAGTTCTGTTTGGTCAAATATAACAATAAACATATTTCTTATTTGGATATAACTATTTTTAAACATTTTAATAAATACTTTATGTCAATACATAAAAAAGGTTTGTTTGACCACCTTTGTGGTATAGTGGTTAGAGCTCCTGGATACAAACCCACAAGTCCCGGGTTCGATTCTCAGTGCTTTTAAAATTTACCAATGAACCAGTGGGTCTGGAATGGTGTCAAACTTAGACTCATGAGGACCAGTGAGGAGCTACTTGAATAAAGAAGTACCAGTTGCAGGCTAGAAAACTTGAGATTAACGTCCAAAAGGGTTTCTTGTGCTGATCACATGACACCCTCTCTCTGCAAATGTTGACACTATCATTGCTAATGGTGGTGGCAGCCTCTCGGTCGGTATAACTTGCCTGTGTGATCACACCATCGATTTTTTTTTAAATAACGAAGAGGTCGGGGTTTGAATCCCAGCTGAGCATACTAGAGGTATTTTATCCTTAATTATTTCACACTCTCCAAACAAATGAAGGTACATTTGTTCTAAATTATTATTTTTCCATCCCTACCGTATAATAATAATAAATATTATTATTATTTGCATAGCCCAGTAAGGTAGTAAGTTGCGTTGCTGAAAATAACACTTATATGTTGAATTACCGTTCCTCACCTTTAAACGTTCAAAATTAAGATCCTCTACTTATAGACAAATGATAGGAAAAAAGCCCCGGGCTTATGAATACATAAAAGTAGATATAATAGCTCTTTAGTTTCAGCTAAGTATCAACAAGTGGTTGGCTGACTATAGGAGGCGGTCCTTTTTGACGTCATAGGTTCTAGTGTTTTGTTAGTTTTCTCTTTCTAATCTTGAATCTTCTACAGGATAACTCAAATAACAGACCGATATTTCTTATACGAGCTAAAGTTACACGAGAGTTGAATTAAAAAACAAATAAAAGTGATAAAGAGCTCCAGAATAGTCGAATTCATAAGAAATATAGCTGAGAGTAACAACTAAACAGCACTGTTTAAAGTATATATCTAGTGAGACCATTATTTGTTATATTAACGAGTGTTTCTGAGAGTAACTTATATTTACAGTCCATATCAATAGTTTTATGAAACAAGTTTTAGTTTGTTTCCAACTAAAAGTAGGTTAACCATTTTCTTTGTTTTGTAATCTAACATTTCATATGTATATCTGCTCATATCTCTCCATAAACTTTTTCATCCAACCACCTGATTATATATATGTAACCGTTAAAGTAATAAACTAGTTACAATGCATAATGACCTGTTATTTTCAAAGTCACCGATTTTAGTTGTTAATGTGGTTAAATACATGTAATTTATTATTTTAACTTGTTATTTTACATAACAACATAACCTGTTTATCTGAAGTGATAAATTATAATATTCTGAAGGTTAGGTTAAGTTAGGTTAGGTTAAACAAACAGATTCCACATAAAGATAACACCACACGTTTGCACTCAATAAAAGAAGGACCTCAATTGATACGCCCACGTATGACTCATGCGCAAACGTAAGATTTATCACTATAACCAGAGGATGCTGGTTAACATGTTAATGTGAAGAATTTTAAAACAACATGAAAAATGTATCACATTCACCAGAACTATTAGATGATATACATAAAATCCGTTGATTATGTATATTAACATGATTTATCGAATTAATATTAATATATATAAAAAATCTCCTTACCCAGCCATCAAACCATCTGAACATATCTCTTTCCATCCATCCACTCATTCAACCATCTGGCCGTTTATTTTACTTCATTTTTATATACCTTTATTCTACCATTTTCTCATCCATCCCCTCAACCACCACTATACCCATAATAATTCTTCTCGCCCTTTGATCAAACAACCATTTTCCCACTATCTCTATTCATCTATTTTTCACCTTATCTAACAATCCGAACATTTTATATCCACTTGTTCAACCCCATATATCCACAATCATTGCTATCATCCAACCAACTACCCATATCTCTAACAGAATATTTACACTAATGTTAAGGTAGTTTTTAGAAAAAAAAAATTGCCCAAATTAGCTTGGAGGAAGAGTGGAAAACCATTTATTAAAAATCACTTCATAGGCCCTGGTCGGGTAACTAACTATCCATACCAAACGAGAGTTTGCATGTTCACCAATGTGGGAAAATTACATTTCTTAGCACTGAAATTGAGTTTAAATAAGTTGATGCTGCCTGTTGATAGAGCCTTATAAAAATATCATATTTTTATTATTATTTATTTATCTATTTATATATAATAAACCTCAATAAGATTTATATTTTCATACAAATGCAGTTATGGTATCAAAAATTGTCCAGGTTACAAATGGGCTTGTTAGAAAAAAAAAAGGCCGCCATTTGGCTTTTGAATAAATCTTATGTATCTATGTAGATTAATCATAGGGCTGTAGGTCCATTTGTTGTAATTAGTTCTAAAACAATGAATTTTAATATGTTATCCAAACAATTTCCTCTATTACGTTTAAAAAAAATTGGGATAATTTCGAAATACTATTATGCCATATAGCCAAATAATTATAATATTTTAAATTACTTACACTATTTTTATTAGTTTTTATTTCAACTTACAGAAAATCTATTGTAAAAACTATTCGTATCATCCATGCCAAATATTCAAGTCATCCTTTTTAGTGAATTGTAAATTCTCGAAATATTTGGGATGCCAAAACCGGAACGTCCATTCCTCGGTATATTCCCCCCAACCATTTCTAGCATTCCATCTGTTCTTGTTCCACAGACATATTCACTGGCGAATACGGAATATTGTCCAGTGTGAGGCACGTGTTTATTTTTATCCATCATTTTGTTTTATTCTCTCTATCCGGCGAGCATGTGCACTGTGCAGTGAAGGGCTCGCACATACCAACTTTGACGCAACTGCGGAGCTCCCTTATAGTCTCCCCTCCCCCCCTACCCTCTACTTATTTTCTCTCACTGTATGATCAAAGACTAAATGAGCGAATTTATATGTCAGTCACGAAATGTTTTCTTACACTCTCTCTATCATTGAGTGAACTCGTAAGACCTCGATCAGTTACGTAGTTACGAATGCGTGCGGGTGTAGGGGGTAGAGGAGGTTTAGTGCCACCCTAAGCGGCCCCGTGGTACATCTGTCTACACAGAGCCGACCGACCTGCACCGCACCGAGTTTTCTAGCAAGTGGTTACACGAGCCACACCGCACTTTATTAAACCAAGCTTATTATTATTATAACTAAAAAAAAAACCACTTTTATATTCTTTATAGACTGAGTTCTATTACAAAATAAGTTGGTACTTTTATTTTTTACTCGCATAGGTTTTCACCTATTTTCATATAATTATGTTAGCTATTAATGACGAAGAATAAAGTTTTAAGTTAGCTATTAACTACGAATAATAAAGTTTTAAGTTAGCTAGTAATTGAGAAGAATGTTTGTAATTCAATAAGTTATTGTATATAATATTGTTTATCTTGTTGTACGTAATGTTGGAAACAATCACTACAGCGCCACTCGTGCAACGGCTGTGAAAGAAATGCCTAGTTTTACAAGTGCTGACAAAGTGCTTAATGTTAGCATGAAAACAAAGTTCAGAAGCTCCCGAACATTTATTTCCGGTGGTAGGTGGTTACACGGTCCGCACCGCACCGCAAAAGTGCGGAGTAATACTCTCTTGACGATTCGTCCGCGTCAGTGCGAAGCGTTGCGGTGCGGACTCATGTAGTCACTTGCATTTAATAACATGAGTAGCACTCCGCCGGTAAAATGTGATGCGGAGTGGTGCGGCTCCGTGTAGCCGATCCTTACATCTGGCTACGAACATCGGGGTCCCGGGTCCGATTCCCAGCTGGTATCTTGGGTCTTATTTACGAAAGGGGAGCTATACCAACAATCGGCATGGTTTGGTTTATTAGACTCTAGACAGGTTTGAGATCACACCTGTTTCCACACCATCATATACATTATCATCCCATCATCTCATTACGGGTAGGGCGTGTAGAAAACATCCTTAGGTGTACCATGGGCAACTTTCTGTGCTACCAGAGCGACTAAAAGGCTACACATGCAGGCGAACAAAAATGATAATATTACTTTCCTGCTCAAAGATGTCATATGCTTGGAAAAAAAAAGTCGCCCTCCTTCCATAATTTGGAAATTCCCTAATAATTCAAGTTTTCAAAAAAAGCGCCTCATAAAACGACCATTTATCAAATGTTTACCCAAAATCATGTTTTCAGGGTAATTTGTCATGTCAAACACTCCCAAGAAGCCCATTTGGAACCAAACCGTTAGAGACAAATGTAAAAAAAAAAAATTTTTGAAAAATCTGTTTTCATTAAATTACCCAAAAATGAGTTTTACCTAAAAATCAAATGCAGAATGTTGATTTTTATGTCAAACATTCCCACCCAAGATACCCATTTGGAACCAAACCATGTCATTTTTTTTAATATTTCAAGTTTTTTAATTATTAGTCTTCAGTTAACTAACAACCATTAGCCAAATATTTGCCCAAAAACCAATTATATAGTGCTATTTGTCATATAAAACAAATCATATCAATGCATTTTAAACAAAAAATTTAAATTTATTTTTGAAAAATGTAGGACTACGATTAGTATAGTCAGACGTCCCCTGGGTTACATTAGTACTGACTAACCTTTCCGAAAACTGATCTATAGTCTGATGTAGCCCTGACACGACACTATTACGAACAGTTAACTGAGAGATTAGGAAAATAAAACCCCACCGCACAGCCCGTTAGGGTTGTACGAATAATATAAGTACTACGCTAAGTAGGTAGGGATGAGTAAGGTGACATTTTAAATAAAGATTACAATCATTTGCTATTAGGGAGAGTGGGAAACCACTTAGGATATCCATAACATCCTCTTCATCGGCATAACAAACTAAATTATCTTGGCATTTATACCTTGTGCCGTCTGATGTAGGTATGAGAAAAATTTTTGTAGAGGACATGCACCCACATTAGCATGAAATAAGTGTAGTAATATATTTTCTGTTATAAATTGCATGTGCTAAAATATCCCCAAAGTGACCAGTCAAGATTCTAAACTCCGGTCTCACCGTCAACGTTGACATTGTACAATGGCCAGTTGTAAACGTACCGAGGAAATCGAGTTGGCATCATTTACCGCCTGACCATAAGACTACATGCAATTTCGGTACCACCGATATCGGCACGTACACCGATTTTATCGCTCCGTGTACAACCGCCCTAAGAGTACAACACTTTACACTTCTCGATCCCCATCAGTGATTTAATCTAGTTCGCTGTCTATTACCACGCCTCAGTAACTGTTCAGGTTATATGCATATATTATGATTACTTTAAATTGGTAGGGATGAGTACTGAACTGTTGTAAGGGAATCTACAAATATTTGCGGAAAAGAAGAGTGGAAAATCATTTAGGAATAATTAATCTCAGTAGAACCGACTGGGATTTGAATCTCGATCTCCTTGTCTTTGGCATGCCTGTCTACACGAGAGTTACACCTAAGACCATTTGCCTATGGAAGTGGGTGACATAATCTAGTCTGTGGAGACATAATGAGTGATTTTTAAGGAACAATTTCATGACTATACAAAAAACCCACACTGGGGAATAAAATATTCCAAGTGACGCTCTTATCTCAAGCCATTTCCTTGAATGAATATATTTTGCGTTGGTTCAGATTGATGAATGACACTACTGACCTCATTTTATGTACTCTAACACATTAATTTTTTTTTAAACAAAAAAATATTTTCTTTTAATCCTAAACAAAGAAATACTCTGTATGTACAAATACAAGAACAAAAAAAAAAATGAGATTTCAAATATAGCGTTCAGGGACGGGAATGAGTCAAAGAAAGAAATTGCTCCACAGTTAATAGAGCAATTTAGTCTGAAGAGGCTTGAATTAGGGGTGACCAAAATCTATTCTAAAATAGGAGACTGCGTGATATAAAGGCAAATGGTAAATCTAAGTAAATGTAACAAGTTTTGTTTTTGTTTTTTTAACATTTACAGCTATAGAAATAAACCATAGCTAATAAATTTTCTTTGAGTTATAGTTTATGTGTATTTAACTCATTAGTGTAAATATGCAGATCCTGGATGGATGGTTAATACGTTGTGCGTAGTAGAAATTGTACTAGATTTGAGTTAACTGATAGTTAAAAACTAATTCGGAAATTCAACTCCCAGTACATCCGGCTAAGATTCAAGCTCCAACCTCCCCAAAGTGACAAACTAGACTAGACCAGCTTGACGTGTAGTCCGTGTGCCCCCCATTACAGGATATTACTCATGAATAATTACCAAAAAGTAGGGGAGGGGGGGGGGACCGTGAAGTAAAATTTATTTATGAAAATCCATCTTTAAATTGGTAGAAACATATTTTTCTTTAGATGATTGTTTTTTGTATAGGTTTGATTATTATTTAACTTAAGACATTATAACTTTTAACAAATAAAATAATAACATTTTTGAGATTTATATTAAAAGGTATACTTTACTAAACACATAAACAAAACTATTGTGAAATAAAAGTCAAAACATTAGAAATGTTGTGCTGATAAGAAGTTTCTCTATTTGACTTTATGACCTTTACTGAGCGTAAAGAGCTTAAGTTTTGAATGAGGTCATCCAGATAATAAGTGGGGTAAATGTATTTTTGCGTGTGAAATATTTGTTATGTTTATCCACGCACTTTAAAACATGCAAAATGAAAAAGATATATGTATATAAGAACGTAAGTTTTTTGTAGGTAATTTAATGGTGCTACCAAATACTGACGAGAAAAAATAAAGAATTAATCTGTAAGCTAAGAGGTAAAGTCTTTTACTATAGGCCCTTGAGAAATATCAATTAGCTAAGAGTAATTAATAATACATTTAACCGTACAGGAAAACTCGTTAGCTAGTCATAAACTTATTAGAATGAAGGCCTATATGCCAAGTTAATTTGGTGTGGTTTATTGGAGAGTGGAAGGTTGGGATTCGAATCCCGCCTGGTTGTTCCGAGGGTAGTTTTTTATAAATTACTTCACCCTCTCCTCCACGTAAATGAGGTTTAGTTTTCTCTTAAGTTTTACCTTACTCATCTCTACCACATAGTGAAACTACTATAATGTATGCGTATAGCCAGCCCTAACGGCTATTAAGGAGTGGTGACACGATTGATAAAACTAAAAATTAACTAACCTTACTTAACTTTACCTAATATAAATTCATTAAACCCAGGTGAACTCTAAATAAATGATTATTTTCGAGACCCTATTCAATGGTCACGTGGTATATGTCATCACTATAGTGATGGAATGGATTGTCAGAGGCCAGGAGAATGGGGTTCATTTCCCGGTCATTGTGTACTCAAAGTGTTTTTTCCCAAACTTATTCTACGCAAATGCGATTTATTTCCTCTATATTTTATTTTATCCCCCACCAGCCCATTACTATGGTAAATATGCTGATTTCCCAAACGGCTTGTAAAACAGGTAGATATTACTATTATTTTTTAATAATATTCATTTTAGTTATAGTAAGAAGAAATATGAATGTATAATATAAGGAACGTACTTGGAAAGAACAGTTAATTAGATAAATTGGTACAAAATCTTTGGTCAACTAAACAATATAAATATGAGACCTCATAGGAAGATAATTTATTCAATGAGAAATTAATATATCAAGAAATTAAGTCAAATAAAACAAGTACAATAACATTTCTAAGAATCATCATTAAGATTATGAAGTAGTAAAGTTCTGAAATTAATTAGCATAAAACAAGGATTAATATAAATCTGTGCAAGTACAATATTTAAGTAGTATCAGATTGTAGGTATAGCTGATAAGCAAAATGAAAAGGGGAAATTGACAAATTTACTATATTATAGTTGTTTGTACGACTATATTAACTCACAGAAACAACGAAATTTTGAGTACTTGAGAAAAGATTATAGGTTTTATGAAGTTTATGACAACAAAAATACTTGGTTAACTAGTATGCCAACAATAGTGAAATTATTAGTTCAATAATTAAATAAACAGGAAATAGTTTGAAGATATGTTGACAAGAAAGAAATTTTCTGTAAAGTTTAACAGTTTAAACAGTGACAAAGGGAAGATAATTAGTAAAAAGGTTAGAATAGTTGACTAGGCTGTTAATTTATGTACTGTACACATGTAAATAAATGGAACGGAACTCCGCACGAACCTTCTCACTCTATTTTTTAGAAATGGAAATATCTACTCAGAATTCGTAATATAATGTGTTATAATATAATATAATATACACTATAAAACCCGAGAACAAATTGCGCCAGACATACGTAGAACATATTTTAGCCATAATTTTAAATTTCGTAATTTTTTTTAAAAGAATTAACTCCATTTGTATAGTTGTATCAATACAAAATATGAATTTTGGTTCCCCAATGCTCAACACTTCGTACTAAAATTTTGACTTCCGTTTAAAATTTTCGTCATTTTACTAGGGAATATCTTATGGTTATTGCATTGCTATTACATTTCTCTTTTATAAATTTTGACTAATTAAATAAGTAATTATTAACTATTGAATCTAAAATGAAAGAGATAGAATCGTTATAGCAGATTTTGAGAAAATAGAACTTTTCACCCTTTGGTAAATTGTTATTAATTTTAGGGTTAGACATACAGCTTTGCAAAAAACACTTTTTAGGGTTAGGGGGTCATGAAACGTCGACATCCATCAACATCTCGGGCTAGATTATTATTTTTATTTTTTTACGTTCGTAATACTTTACCTTAAAGTGTTGGCAAAGTTAAAAGAAAAATATATAGATGTGTTTTATTTCCTCTCCTTAAATAATTTGTTGCTACTCTTGACATTTTGTCACCCAGCCAAGAGTAGCAAAAAATAATATATGGAGCGGAATTATAACAATGCAGTTAAGGAACGTTACTTTTTTCAAACGAATTTTTTTTTTTCCTCTTTGGTTATACTTCTTTGATAACATTCAATTACTAATTTATATGATTTTGTGTTTGTAATATATCATAGCTGAGTAAAGCATAACTTTGATGACACATCTGTTGATTTCCATTAATCTACAATTAATCTGGTCTTGATAGTTAATACAAGCAGATTTCTAGCAACCATTTGACTCGAATAACAAGCTTTTAACAATAAATCCTTTTCAACACTTGATAGTTTAATGAAATAAGTTACTTGTAATGTCTTAACATTAATGCTAATATGTTTCATGTTGATTTTATACTGTTAATTGTGTTTTACACGAGAAAGGTACATATATTAACAACCAAGTCAACTACTCTAACCTTTTTACTGATTATATTTCCACTGTCACTGTTTAAACTCTCAAACATTACAGAACATATCGTTCTTGTTAACATATTTTCAAACGGTTTCCAGTATATTTAATTAATCAACTAACAAGTTCACTATTGTTGGTATACTAATTAACCTAGTATTTTTGTTGTCATAACCTTCATAAAACCTATAATCTTTTCTCACGTACTCAAAATTTCGTAGAGTTTGTATGTTATTATACTAATAACTCTAATATAGTCATTTTGTCAATTTCCACTTTTCATTTTTCTTATCAACTATACCTGTAATCTGCTACCACTTAAATATTGTATTTGCATAGATTTATATTCGTTCCCGTTTTATTCTGATTAACTTCATAACTCTACTATTTAACAAACCTAATTATGGTTTTTAGAAATGTTACCTATTTTATTTGACTTAATTTCTTGATATATTAGTTTCTCATTGAATAAATTATCTTCATGTTATGTTTCATATTTATATTGTTTATTTTTTTTTTCCTCTTTGGTTATACTTCTTTGATAACATTCAATTACTAATTTATATGATTTTGTGTTTGTAATATATCATAGCTGAGTAAAGCATAACTTTGATGACACATCTGTTGATTTCCATTAATCTACAATTAATCTGGTCTTGATAGTTAATACAAGCAGATTTCTAGCAACCATTTGACTCGAATAACAAGCTTTTAACAATAAATCCTTTTCAACACTTGATAGTTTAATGAAATAAGTTACTTGTAATGTCTTAACATTAATGCTAATATGTTTCATGTTGATTTTATACTGTTAATTGTGTTTTACACGAGAAAGGTACATATATTAACAACCAAGTCAACTACTCTAACCTTTTTACTGATTATATTTCCACTGTCACTGTTTAAACTCTCAAACATTACAGAACATATCGTTCTTGTTAACATATTTTCAAACGGTTTCCAGTATATTTAATTAATCAACTAACAAGTTCACTATTGTTGGTATACTAATTAACCTAGTATTTTTGTTGTCATAACCTTCATAAAACCTATAATCTTTTCTCACGTACTCAAAATTTCGTAGAGTTTGTATGTTATTATACTAATAACTCTAATATAGTCATTTTGTCAATTTCCACTTTTCATTTTTCTTATCAACTATACCTGTAATCTGCTACCACTTAAATATTGTATTTGCATAGATTTATATTCGTTCCCGTTTTATTCTGATTAACTTCATAACTCTACTATTTAACAAACCTAATTATGGTTTTTAGAAATGTTACCTATTTTATTTGACTTAATTTCTTGATATATTAGTTTCTCATTGAATAAATTATCTTCATGTTATGTTTCATATTTATATTGTTTAAATGACCAAAGAAGTTGTACCAAATTATCTAATCTGCTTTTACAATCCAAGTAAGTTCCGTATATTATAAATAAACATTAAGATTATATATTACATTTCCAATTAAATGGATAAATATAGGCTATGAATTGATGGTTTATCCTAAATGAAGTTAGTTTGTAAGTCATGTGTGTATATGGCATTACTTTTATACTAGACACGTTACATATCTGTTATAAAAAGACGGCTAAGATACTAAGCCAAAAATCAACTAATTTGAATTTACTCCAGGAATAAACAAACATTTACCATCTAAGTTTTTAACGACTTTATCCAAAAGGTAGTAGAGTTAGTAGATTAGAGGAAGTTCACAGGCATTAGCATGAAAAGAGGATGTAAAAACCACAATAATACCCAAACTTTAAGAAAACCACCCACCCAGTTGATATTAAATTTTCATCCCCATCACTGACAGACCAGTAAAACATCTTTGAACACGTGACCACCAATGTGAACTATTACAAAGAAGGGATTTCACAGAAAATAGTTTATGTGATAAAATGCTCAATAGTTTCTGTGAAGTTGTATCTAATCTAGTTCTTGATTTGTTAGAATTATTGAAATAACTTAACAGAATATATTGAGAAAATTAAAGGTTTGAACATTGAATATATCTAAAATAATACTGTGAAAAAAGTTTTATGAATTATCTAAAACATTTTCTATACAAAAAAAAACGTAGTGATGAAAAGTATTTCCAGCCAAATTCTACTTGTCAAACAGAATACATATTGGACTTTAAAGACTTGAGAGACAACTTAATAAAACTAGACCATTACATATCCTTCATTTACATGAATATTAACATGTAAAAATTAATGACCCATGTCAAAACGGTTACGAACAATACAAACCAAGCCGATATAAAAAAAATAGAAAAAACATTAACGTAGAAGTTAAAGTACAGTAATTTAGGAGCAGTAAATCAGCCTTGATAACAGCTTGTATAAGTCCTATCAACAAATGCTATCTCCAGGTTTTAAGTCAGATCCTATCCCGAAGCTATAATTTAACCAAGAGTTAGAAGAAGGGGGGAAAGGAGGAGACAGAAGTTACTAGGAAGGGAGGGCAAAGGGAATAATAGGCTTATTTAATATTGATTAAGAACGTGAATTATGTTCATGTAACGGTGTACGTAACAATAGGGCTCCGAAATGCCGTGCCAAGCGGAGAAATAACATGAAATGGTTGCCCTGTATGAAGGAACGACAGGCGCTATTAATAGTGAAGCGTACGGAAGGTGGGGGTGTATGGGGAGAGGGGGAAAGGGAAAAGGCGGGAGGGAGTTCCAAAATGGGTGTTGTGTGCTTTGCCTTGCTTTCAACTGGGAAAGGAAGTTCAATTGTCTACCCCCGCCTCCCTACCCTCAACCCCAAATCCAACGTCCAGTCAACCAAGGCACCGGGTGACCTTTATTTCGACTGCTTTTGGCCCGGGCAGTGCATACCAACTCCAACATTAGTTGATCAAATCCCTCCTAGGCTATTTTGTTTGGGCCTCCACACAGGAACTACTTTCTTGGGGCGATATCTGCTGCTTATTGTCGCACTAGCCCCAAACTGTGGATAGAAATGGTCAAGCTTAGTAGTTATTTTTTTACCCCGCCATGTCTTACCAACCGTTAGGGCTATACGTATTTTAATCACGCTAATTGGGACGAGTAGTGTATAATTTAGGGGTTATATATCCCCAGGCAAAGTTGAAACTATTTTTAAAAAAACTTCCTTAATAAATCCGGCTAGAATTTTTAAATCCCTAGCTCATTTTTGTTGGTAATTCAAACTAGATTAGCCAGCGGGCTCCCCAAATTAATGTTGTCTTTATTTTATTGGTACACTTATTGAGAGGATTTGTTTCAGATTCAATTTAATGAGTAGGAATAAGGAAGGTAGTTTATATCAAGTGCACACACATTAGATTAAAGAGAAAAGAGCAAATCGATAAATTATTTATTGGAAACCATTAATAATGCACTCGGCCAAAATTTGAATTTTATAATGGACCATTTTTAACTTGGCGCCTTGGACCAGGTTACAACTGAGGAGGGTACGAACTCCATATGAAGAGTTATTAAATATTCGACAGAAGTTTTTATCTTTTGATTAAGACAAGGGATGTCTATTCAGTCTTATGACGAAATGATAAGAGTATTAAATGGGAATAACAACACATAGTATAGCACGTGGCTGTTACTCTACACTAGACATGTCAAACTAGTTTGATCGAAGGAAAATGTAAAATATTCTTTAATATTAAATTTAAGGTAAAATAATTTCAATAAACATTTTAATACAAGTTCCGCATTCCTTAGGGCGACACAATGTCATAAAACGAAAGCGTATGGTAAAATATTCCCAAGAACAAGAAGTTATTAAACGTACTAAACTAGAATGTTAAACTCGTAACTTTGTATCCTTCTATGTGAGAATACAATTTATGCATAGGCTAATATAATTTGTGCAGAATTCTTTGTAAGATAAAACGAAGAAACAACGAACATGGGCGACATAATAGAGATAAAAAAAAATATTGAGAGCTCGATTATAAAGAACTAAACCAGTAGAGATAAAAATTGTTCTGTGAACAATTTAATTTTCTTTGTATGAAGAATAATCCGATCAAAGACATTGTTTGATATACTGAAATTGTTCATAACATAATTTTGAATAAACATACAGTAGCACACGTATTGTAAGGCAGGCAAACTAGTCTGGTTTGCCTGTTAAAAGAGAGTGGGGGTTCCAATCCCGGCCAGATGAAATGAAGATATTCTTTTTTTCCTGAATAGCTTCCCACTTCTCCTTCATGAGAATGTGAGTAAATTTGTTTTAAACTCTATCTTCCTCATCTTTCCAAAATGAGTATGGTTAAAATACGAACAGCGTGGACAGTTATTAGGACACAATAGGTAAAAAAAAGTCCGTTTTGGTTTTTGTGGATATTTACTATCAAGTTACATGATTTTTGTGATAGGAGTCATAAATTAATAAAATTAAGTTGTTTGTTGGTCCAAAGTGTAATTCATTATTTTTTGTAAGTTTTTTTTTATAAAGCATTAATAATACTCATAACTATAAGCCATACGATAATTTACTTTATAAATTAATTAAATAACAGGTAGTATGAACCAGTGAAAAAAAAAAGCTTGTTAAAATAAAATTGTTTTTTCTATAATTAGTAATGTCAGTAAGGAAGCAGATATTTGAGGTGGGGGCTTGTTTAATAGGTACGTTAATTTGGTAATAGGCAATGGGTTTTAAAAAATATACATGGTATCCTATCCTTTATTGAGACGAATGATTGTGTATTGCATTACAATTTGAATTAGCTCTATTCCCTGAGATGGGGTACTTAAAATTGCACTTATTACGGACTCAGGAGAACCAGGTTTAGTCACTATCAGGTACAATGGAATTTATTTTTATCAAATTATGATTTTGTATTAGCCCTCTATAATAATGTTAATGCATTTCCTAAATGTACACCTCCTCATACTAAGGCTTATATTAATCTATGGATATCCTTAAATATGAATAATAAACACTAAAAAAGTTAGGTTTGATTACTGATAGGATATATTACAGTAGGGTATACCAGAGTACCGACAAATTGTTTTGTAACCACGCCACTCATAAAATCGCATTTCAACCAAGAGTAAGTATTTTCCTCTTTTTGAGTTCTTTACTACATTCATTCTTAACAGTTTTCATTCACTTAATTATAACACAATTTGCAAAACTAACAAAATACACAACATCCAGTCCTATGGAAGAAAATTCAATTCCATCAATTAAGAAATCCCAAACACGCTAACAATAAATGTTTCAACCAAGACAAGATTCAAGCCGGGGACCTTAAGCTCACCGAGCAGATCTTAGATGATGTTCTTAAGGTGCAGCAGAAGGGAGCGTGAGTAATTTTACAGTTTTTATAGCACTAAATTATTTTGGCCCAAATAACTCAAATATTTCTCCAATAGCATCATAGAGTTAATTTTTCTGCAAATGCTAATAGCAACAATTCTTGAATATCTTTCAAGTGTGTCAACAAAATTTTAAAAACGAGAAAAAGTTTTAACATAATTCCAGGATAGCGTTGACAAATATTCAAGATATGTTTATATTAGCATGTGCAGAAAACTTCTGCTATAATGCTATTGGAGAATTTTTTTACAAATTTTGGGCCAAAAAAATTCAATTCTATAAAAACTGTAAAAAATACTTGCACCCCCTTCGGCCACAACTTAAGCAAAAATTATACAAGCTTAGTAACTCAAAGTACAATAATTCCTCAAAACACTCTCAAACCAAAGAGAAATAAACCTAAAAAGAAGCTAGCTCGGCTGAGTTAGCCCCACCTTATAGCAGAAGTAATGTGAGGTCAAATGGCGCGAACTGCTTAATGGTCCTGGAACTGTTCCAGTGGTAGCAAGTTGATTCTATCAGTTCGTCGGTAGAGGAAGGCGGGAGAGGGGTAGGGGTGTCCTTCAGAGTTCACAAAGCAGGGTCAACCAATAAATCGTGGCACTGCAGCTTGTCCCAGAACAATGGCTTTCAACTCTATTGTGAACACAAGATTGAAAATCTAGGGAGCCAGACGCGCGTGCACACACAGAAAAAATATAATTATTTTATTGAAAAAAAATCCAGCAAACATGTTATAAATTAGACAAAAGGAATTTTTTTGTTTCCATATTCACGGAACAATTCAAGAGAGTGAGATTCATTTCATGTTTTAATCTTAGTTTGCTAAAAACAAATGTGTTTCGTACTATTTTCTCGCTATATTACGGGTAGATAAAGTATTGCGATCGTAAAAAAAAGAAGAAAAAAGATGAACTCGAGATTTTGATTAAGTTCGACGTTCCATGACCCCCCGAATTCTAAAAAAGGTTCTTTCAATTTCCGTATGTTTGTCTATACCTCCAACTAGAGCCTAGCATATTTTACAAATCAGGCTAAAACTTTGTATCCAGGATTTTCATAATGTTGCTCCGAGAGATTTTGGAATTGGATATCTAACCTTAAAATTAAGAGTAATTTGACGAAGGGCAAAAAAAGAAAGAGTCGATTTTAACAAAATCGCTCAAATGACTTTGATTAAATCTCATTTAAAAACATTTATAAATATCCAAACAAAATGGATACTTTCAATATTTCGGCAAAATGACTTTAAGGGCTCCGCTCTAATGCGTATATTATCACTTTTTATCATAGCTCCGAAACTATTTGAAATATGAAATTACCTTTCGTTGCAAATATATGATCTGTTTATATTTATGTTATTTATATTTTATTTATTCGAAACATATTTTTATCAATCCAATAACTTTCAAAATATACGCAAATATATATTTTTTAACTTTTCAAACACTTAAGGTGAAGTACTGCGACTGTAAAAAAAATCTAACCCGAAATGTTGATGGATGTCAACGTCTCATGACCCCCCAAACCCTAAAAAGTGGTTTTCTCAATGCCATCAGTTTGTCAGTCCGTACCTCGGGCTACAACCTAAGCTATTTTACCGATTGGGTTAAACTTGATATATAAGGTTTTCATAGGTCTACACCGAGGAATATTTGGAAATGGATATCTATCCCTAAAATTATGGGTATTTTCCTTATGAGTGGAAAGGGAAATTATCGTTTAATCGAAATTGGCTTTAACGATTTTAATTAGATTTAATTTCTAAGCTTTCAATAATATTACAGCTGGTGACCTGGCGGTCTAGGGGTAAGGTGTCAGACCTCTATGCTGGCGGCCGGGGTTCAATCCTCGGTCCCGGCAATGATTTATCTGATTACCAAACCCTTCCTTCACCTCTGACAATACATCTTGTGAATGTGAGGAATGCCAGGCCTCCACCGTGGTATCGGATCCTACGTTAAACTGTAGGTCCTTCATTTCATCTCACACTCACCCTACCATTTCACATTAGCGTAAGTGCGTATAACCCGAACGGGTAGTAAGACGCGGTGCTAATAATAATACAAACTAAATGGCTACTCTCAACTTTTCAGCAAAATGATTTTAAGGGATTCGGTCTGCTGCGTAAATTCTAATTTTTAACTTTACCTCCATAAGTCTTTGAGATATTAAATTACTTATCATCGCATACATGTGGATCTATTTATAATAATCAACCTTTACTTGAAATATATTTTTATAAAACCAAAAGTTTTCAAGCCATACACAAATATATTTTTATTTTAACTTCGCCAACATTTTAAGGTAAAGTATTACGACCGTCAAGAAAATCTAGCTCGATATGTTGATGGATATTGTCATTTCATGACCCGCTATCCTAAAAAGTGGTTTTTGCAATGCCGTCTGTCTCTGTGTCTGTCTAACCCTAAAATTAATAGCAGTCTACTAGAGGATGAAAAGAGAAAAGTTCCATTTTCTCAAAATCGCCTACAAAGATTCTTTCTCACTCATTTTAGACTCAATATTAAATAATTGATTATTTTATTGGTCAAAATTTATAAAATAGAAATTTAATAGCAATGCGACATAAGATGTGCATCCCATAGTAAATTGACAAGAATTTTAACAGGAAGTCATAATTTTAATACGAAATGTTGACCCTCGGGGATCCAATATCGATATATTTTATTGGTCTAAATATATAAATGAAGACCTCAAATCTTTAAAAATAAAATTATTAAATTTAAAACCATGAGTCAAAAAATGTGCTACGTATGTCTAGTGCAATTTGTTCTCGGGTTTGCAAGTGTATGTTACATTATGAATTTTGAGTAAATATTTCCATTTTTGAACAATAGAGCGAGAAAGTTCATGCGGAGTTCCGTACCATTTATTTGTCTATGTTTTGAGTTGTTAAATATCACATTGATAGTCTACACTTTATTATTCCTTTATATGACCATCATTCTGACAGTATTCTTACTACTTTATTCCGTTTAAGCTGATTTAATCATAATTATTTTGGGTGTGTAGCCAAAATCAGAATTGTTATCTTTTCTGTTATTCTGTCCATAGGAATAATATTAATAAAGTAAAAATTAATATTCATCGGATTTTGACCCAGTTTCGTCAACAGGTGTGAAGGGAATAATTTTATTTTTTCAATGCCCTTTTTGAGAGATGAAGGGACAGTGTTGGTAAAGAAAGGAGATAACAGTTTGAACATAATTCAAAACTTTCTTAGTTACTTGTTTGTGTATTTAGCTTGCAGTTTCTAACCACGTACAGTCCGATTTTCATTAAAAAAAAGAGCGTCTTATCTGACAACTATAAAAGTTACAAGAGTTACGTTGACGTATTCATAAGTCAGGTCATGGGGTTTTTAAGTTGTCACTTTTGATGTATATTAAAAAAACCTATAGCTAACAACAGAAATATAATAAAATACAGTATTAATTGACAGAAAACAAAATGTGTGTGCAATTTCTATAAGGCTCTTTATAAGAAAATTTGACTTTAGATTAGATCAGAAGATGATTTACAATTTAAATTATCTTATAACACTATTTTAAAAGCTCAAAACTAATCCTATCGTGTTGATAGAGTTGATTAAATTAATAGTAGGACGAACCCGTAAACAAATCAAACTAATATATAAAAAGTAATTGTTCATCGTCGGTTTTTTCTCCATCACGTCCAGACTATTTTACCAATTGCGCCGAAATTTCGTATGGATATAACTAATAAAACGTCTGGCTTAACACATATGATCTATTCTTTTCTTAAGATCCAATAAAATTAATGTTTTTTTCAAATATTCGGCCTAAAGTCACGTGATCAATGGTGTATTCTTCTTTTGACTGTAGAATTCATTTTTTTATGTCTTATTTGATCCCCAAATCAACTACATATCTAAAGAAAAATTACAGAATACATTTAAATATTAAATCTAAGTAGAAATTATATTTTTTGTTGACTATTTCGTATTCACATTAGTATTTACATCGTGTTACTTTGTAAAATAAAAGTTAAACACTGGCAGCATTCCACATATTTATTTTAGTTAATCTTAAATTTATATGGGTACAAATTGAGACCAATTGATTATTTTTTCCATTAAATGGCAGCTTCAAATCTAACGTATCCAAGGAAGTAATCATATAGATAAAGTCTCATGTATATTTGTATGATAACAATTTAACTTCAAGACCAATAAACTTGACAAAGGAACTAAGGAATACCTGAAGATGTGAAACCACAGGTATATTTTTGTAACCTATTGAGTCCCTAAACGCCTTGTGCCGCCACAGCGGATTACTTTAACATCATAAAATTTGATTTCTTGCACTCCTATCATAGAAAACATATAAGTGTAAAATAGAGCTTTTTTTATGATAAGCTTCTATACTTTTTGGTGAGCCTGATAAAATCGACTACTTTACTACTTCAGCTAACTCAAAAACTAAGAGAAAAAGTACTACATTTTGAATAAATGTACGTGCCTGAGTAAATATTGGCATGTGGATGTCGTAATTAATATATTCACCCTTAAATCATCTTGTGAGTTTCTTTTGGCACGCTGGTTTAGCAAATGGATGTGTGAATTGATGCACAGGATTAAATAAATCTGCTACAATTCTTAAATGGTAATAATTGTTAAACTAAATCTCTTATAAATACCGACTACAAATTTTATAGTAACGCACATTACTACCCAATAAGGTTATACGCTTATATACTTGCTACTAATGTGTTAGGGATGAGTAAGGTTGACTATAGAGGAAGTGTACTCACATTTGCGTGAAGAGAGAGTGGAAAACAATTTATGATAAGCCACTCTTTGTACACGTGAAAGGGATTCTAGCCCCGATTTTCCTGTCATCAGCAGTTTAGTCTACTGCAAGTGTGATGCCCTAGACAATGCATCCAATGAAGGGGGTAGTGTTGTTAGTTTAATGTTTAAAATTTTCAAATCTAGCGCATCCAAATTAAAACAAGATAAATTATTATTATTATTAGCACCACGTCTTACTACCCGTTCGGGTTATACGCACTTACGCTAATGTGTAATGGTAGGATTGTGAGATGAAATGGAGGACCTACAGTTGAACGTGGAATCCGAACCACGGTGGAGGCCTGGCATTCCTCACATTCACAAGAGGTCTTGTCAGAGGTGAAGGAAGGGTTAGGTAATCAGATAAATCTATGCCGGGACCGAGGATCGAATCCCAGCCGCCAGCATAAAAGTCCGACACTTTACCCCTAGACCGCCAGGTCACCGACAACACAACAACAAGATAAACATTATAAAAGCTAGCTGTTAAAAATAGTAAAAAATAATAGATATACAAATTTAACAATATGTTTAAGCTTGCTTATTTTGTCAAAATATCCTGTTTTTAAATATATTTTTTCAACCAATTGATGCCTATATTTTATGTAAGTGAATAATGCAAATGATTATTAAAAGTGAGTTCGTGTAATCCAGTTGAATTGCGTTTATTTCGGCAGTAAACTAAATAAATATAGGATAAAAGGTTGTAGTTTATTATTTATTTCAGGCCAACTCAAATCTATCAATTTCTAACTTCGACACCCAAATTATTTACGTGAACCTGGGGGCGGTGGGGGG
>CABFOV010001289.1:23380-36756 GCA_902141375.1 Timema poppense
GGTGCGACCCACAGTTTAAAACCTGGAGTTTATAGGATGTTTCATTGGTAAGAGTATTTCCAGTATTTTCCCTAGCTACTTTCATAGAGAAACATTATTCAATATAGTCTTAAAATGGCTTTATTGTGTATATTTGTTTGTTTTTTTAATTAGGATAGCGAAATAGAGAATAGTATGTGGAGTTTTAGTGGAAAATGAGCATCATTTGTGTGTAGGAATATTGAGAAACCATTTAGGGAAAACCATGATCAGTAAACCCAAATGGGATTCGAACCCATATCTTGAGATCTTGATCTTCCCAACACCGATGATCCATTCAAACACGAGAGTTACGAGTTGGACCACAAATGAGTGTTTTTTTATAATTTAATGTCGTGAATTGGTTATAGGCCTAGTTGCCACTTACTCTAGTGAAGGACTAAATGTCAAATTCATGATGGTAATGGATAGATTTGAGTTCGTATCCCAGATATCTGTACTGGAAGTGGCTTATCCTAAATGGTTTTCCCATTTTATTTCATGCAAATGATAGTACATTTCCTCTAAATTCTACCTTTATAGTTCCTCAATTAGTGTAAATATAATCCTATTCTCCAAAAGGGTGAAAAGATGTAAATCAAAAAATAAAGTTTTATTAGTCTCTCTTTTAGTACCAAGTTTTACTACCTGTTCAGGTTATACGCATGTGTACTAATTAAGATAATATGTTAGTGATAAGACAGGCTTAACGTAGATTAATTATACCCACATTTGCATGGAGGGATAGAGAGAGAAATACCCTTTGTGAAACCAACTGGGATCAGAACCCCGATTTGCCTATCATCGGTAGTCTACTCTATCGTGAGAATGAATCCTTAGACCATGCGGCCAAATTAGTAGGTTTTATTAATTACTGTATTGATTAAGTGTAACCGATTTCCACATCAAATAAATTGTAAAAGTAGAGTAGACTACTGTTTTTTTAATAAGCTGCTAACAAGAAAATGTACATTATATCGAAAAAAATATACACAAGTTTATTTACAGAATATGTTGCATGATAGATACTGACAGATATTGATGGAACGTCATACTTCCCACAACTCACAAAGTTTATTCCTATAGACCATAATTTCCGGTTTGTGTTTAAACTTCCCTTACAACGATCAATAATAAATACAAACATAAAACAATTTGATCATAAAAATTGCCAGTTTCGGATATGGTTATCTCTATCAATATTTATTTACTAAGTTGTTTTTTTTAAACTATGGGCATACAGAAGATTGGTAGCCATACTAGCTGATTTATTTACTGCTGTGGAAGCTTAAAAGCATTGTTTAGCCCAATAAAATAATAAATCACAAACTGCACGTGTAATGATGCTACGAGCCGGCTCCAGAGATAAAGTCAGTATTTCACTAATTCAATCCCAACAATACTCTAGTTACTGAATTCCTGTTATACTTAGGAGATAATTCTTCAATTTTTTTTTTATATCAAACGCATTAAATTTTACCGTCCAAATTATTTCATGAGACTTTCTTTTGGGCTTAGAAACGGTTAAAATCGACCAAGCTTCGGGGAAAAGCGCCTAAATAAGCCATATTTAGAACATATTTCACGTTTGAATAGCCAACTGCCAAGATCAAAACTGCAGTATTCATCAGGTGTCACATAACATGGACATTTTATCTCTGAGCTACCTGCCATGGAAATATCAGGTGATATGGTAGTGATAGTGTTAAATGGTATCATATTCTGATTAACACCGCGTCTTACTACTCGTTCGGGCTATACGCACTTACGCTAATATGTAGTGGTAAGAGGATTGTGAGATGAAAAGGAGGACCTACAGTTTAACGTGGAATCCAAGCTACGGTGGACGCCTGGCATTCCCAACACTCACAAGTTGTGATTAATACACGTCTTGTCAAAGTTGAAGGAAGGGTTTGGTAATCAGATAAATCTGTGCTAGTACAGAGGATTGAACCCCAGACCCCAGCACAAAAGTTTGACACCTTACCTACAGTACACGGTGGGATCCGAACCACGGTGGAGAGCTGGAAATCCACACATTCACAAGTTGTGATTAATACAAGTGTTGTCAGAGGTGAAGGAAGGGTTTGGAAATCAGATAAATCTGTGCCTGATATAATCTTAGTAAAAACTTAATTTCAATGGAAAAAAGTAAGGTTTGTTAAATGTATTTTCAGCATTTTTGATAAGATTTGATTGTTTCAATAATATATTTTTATTGATAGTATATAAAATTAACGCTTTGATCATGAATAAAAAAATTACAATGAAAAAAGTTACATTCATAAAAGAGTTGGTCAATTTTTTAAAATATTTGATAGCCTATTTATAAATGTTCAATATACATATTTTCTTTTAAAGTGCGGGACTAAATTTATAAAAAGTAATATTTCAGATACTCTCCTCGGTGGCGTAGTTCGCTAACGCGCTAATCGTGTTGAGCTCGACTGCTGAGGACGGGAAGATTGAGGTTTGAATCTCGGTTGGGTGAACTGGGGGAGGTTTTTCCTAAATGGTTTTCCACTTTCCCTCCTCGCAGATGCGGGTTCACTTCCTCTAATTAAACCTTACCAATTCCAAATCCATTAGCGTAATTAGTACTTTACTACTACTACTTTAGTACTAATTAGTACCGATCGGGTAGTAAGACGCGGTGCTAAATAATAATAATATTTCAGATAAATGCATGCATAAGTAAATATATATCATTATTATATTTTGTATATTATGGGAAGGTTTGTGCGAAATCCTTGGCAAAGCTTTTATTAGTTAGTTCTAATATTTCCAGTGCTCACTAAAAAAAGGTAACTAGGCAGTTGTTCCGACATCTTATCTAAGGTTTTTATCATGTATTTCTACTAAGTTAAGAGTCCTAAGCTAGATTCCTGGCATGGCTGAAAAATATATCATTGGTGTATTTAAGGCTTCCCTTCTCACAGTGATAAATTAACTGCTGGTGGCTAGATGTTGTGTATTTTATAACTTTAAGTTTATTTATAAGTAGTCTAATTATCTAATAAGTCGGTTCAGAAAATGAGCATTAACTACCTCAAATAAATGAAAAATTAGATAAATGATCAAAATACCAACTTAGAAAATCACACAAAAAACTAGGCTGTCAATCCAAACACCAGGAATCTAAGGTGTTATATTATTTATCTTAGTCATTGATGGATAAATTGAAGTTCTAGTTCCAGCTATATTGGAAGTGGTTTTCAAAATGTGATTTTTACTGTGATTTTACCATTTTCTCTTCACGCCAGCGTTGGTGGATTTCCTCTAAGATACTCAATTCATCACTGTCTCTTAAGAGTCATTATTAACTTTTGGATTACTTGCACTGGTGCCGAGCAGTATAATGTGCTAGACTCACATCGTACACGGGAAAGGGAAAGCTATTCCTATAAACTACCCTCCCCATCCCTATTATTTTTATGAATGTGGTCAACGTTATAATAAAGAAAAAATATATTCAAATATTGTTTAAAAATTACAGCTAAACATGGAAATCAAACCTTAAATCTCCTGGATATCTTTATGGAAGAGCATACTCATTCAGTCAGGGATCCTGGGTTAGATTCTTGGGTACAGTTGGTAATAAAAAGAAATCTGGACACAACTATTGAGAATGGTACCATATTCGTTTCCAATGTTAGTCTCAACGAATTGGGAAAAATGATAATATTAACCCTATAATTAAACACAAATACTAAATAAAGTTGTATTTGTGTGGAAATACAAAACCAAGAAGCTATCCAAAATTTAAGGCATCTCCTCTGATCAAACAGGAGTATCTTAAACCAAATACCTAAATCTACTCTAAAGCCAAAAGATACTTGTACTAAAAAGTGTCTAACATTTCCCGTTATAATACCTTATTTACAATATTAGAAAAGCAATGAATTGATTATGGATTGATTACTTTGACATTAATGAGTAAAATCATCAAATCTCAGGAAAAATAATGTATTTTCCCAGAATACCATATTGTCTGTCCCCATATCAAAATTACCGTCTCTTTATCTATTCCTGGGGCTAGAGCTGAAATAATAAAAAAAATAGTGTTTTAGTTAATGATTGATATAAAATGTTATACCTCAAGGTCAAATTTTGATTTTGGATCTAAAATAAAAAATATTAAAAAAAAAAAATTTAAAGGTATATATATTGTTGAAAATATTCATAAAGATTATGTACAAGTGGTATATCTAGAAAGTGGTGACCTGGTAGTCTAGGGGTAAAGTGTTTGACTTCTGTGTTGGGGGTCCGGAGCTCTATCCTCGGTCCCACCACAGATTTATCTGATTGCCAAATCCTTCCTTCCCCTCTGACAATACGTGTATTAATAACAACTTGTTAATGTGTGTAATTCCAGTCCTCCACCGTGGTTCGGATCCCACATTTAACTGTAGGTCCTCCATATCATCTCACAATCACCCTACAATTATACATTAGCGTAAGCGCGTATAACCCGAACGGGTAATAATAATAACAATATTTCTGAGGAGTGATTCAGATTATAGATATCAATGTATTCTTGTGTGTGTAATTTTTTTTCAAGAAAAATTGATTTAAGGTAGGATTAGGTCATACCATTTATTTATATTAGTGAATAAAAGAAAAAGATAGCTTTACGTGAGTTCCTAAATCCAAACAAAGAAAAACAATAGAGCAGAAGTTTTGAATACTTTTCATATCGAGAGAAAAATGACGTATGTGAAGTTATTCAATATATCATAAATAGTATGGAATGCAACACAGTATATCTGGCGAAACAAACAACAACAGTTATAGTTCAGAAGCAATCTAAGAAGACCATATTTTATTTTTTCGTATATTTAGAGCTAAAGGAACAGACAGAGAGAGAATGATGTATCTGGATCACAATACAGGCAGAGCTGACATACGAGATGTCGTGTGGAATTACATTATGTAAAGTGAGACGGGACAGTTCTCTAAGCGTGGTACCAGACTACCAGTCCTCCCCTCAAGGTGTTCCAAGGTTATTCGAGGGCATTGCAAACCTTTGGAAGTATGGCATTCGATTAAATAAATAGATAAACGAAGTGTATATAGAGATTCATGAGATTTTTTCCAATAAACTTATGACTAATCGATCGATTTTTTGTCATCATTTGTCTTATCTTTAAATTTGTACTTCTGAGATTATTATTATTATTATTTAGCACCACGTATTACTACTTCTGAGATTAAAGCAAGAAAAGCAAGAAACCTAGATATATCCTTCTTTTATCTAATATAGTAAATTTATTATTATTATTATTATTATTATTATTAGCACCGTGTCTTACTACCCGTTCGGATTATAAGCAAAATCTAATATAATAAGTATTAGGATCCCAGCTGAAATTTTTTATGAAAATGTGGAATTGTTTTATAGGCCTTTATGTATGCTATCACAATTTTTTTTTAATTATGTTAAACTAAAAATTTAAACTTTTTAACTGGTCGGAACCTTCGTCAACATTTTTCTGAAAACAATATTAACAAATATATCAAACCACTTGGTAAATAATCCGGTATTTCTAAACCTATGCCAGCTAAGTGTTCTCCCTTTAAAGTTTCCTAAAAGTAGTAGTGTAGGGGACGCGATAAAAGGGGAGTGTTTTTGCAGTTTTTGTATCAAAATATGTTTTTTGATCAAAATAAATGTAATATTTCTCCAGTAGAAACATAAACTTTAATTTTCTTCACATGGTGATATAAACTGTGGTAGTTGAATATCTGTCAAGGATTTCCGGTAATTTAATAACCAATTTTATATATTCATTTAAAAATGTTGTAATTTAATGTCGCTAGGCTCATGACTCATGAGGAATGACAAATATTCAACAACTGTTGAACTGTATCACCATTTAAAGAAGACTTAAATTTTTTTTTTGTGCTAAAGCAATATTTTATCTATTACGACTAAAACAATATTTTCCTCTAAAAACTACAAAATTACTAACCTTTTCTAGCGTTATCCTACTCTCCCATCATCTTAAGGTTTTACATCAATAAGGCCTCTTTGAGAACTAGTAACGAACGCTTGAGTGGCTGAATAATCGAAGGTGTTGCTCTCGCAACAAAACTTGACTGCCGATGACAGGGAGGTCGGGGCTTAAATCCTGGTCGGGTGTATTGAGGCTGTGTCCCTAAATAATTTACCCCTCTCTCTCCCCAAACATGTAAGTACACTTCTTATAAATTCAACCTTTCTCAGATATAACACCTTAGCGTAATTACGTCAACTAATCATATGACTATGCGTACAGACAAAGCGGATAATAAGATAAGCTTACAAAAATAAAATAAAATAAATAGTAGTATCTAGATAAGCTTTATTGGTAGTGAATTTAACACAGTTGGAAAGCACTTCACTTTTATTATAATCAATCACAACAAAAGGACCATTTCAAAAATTCTGATACATTATTTATTAAAACACAAACACTTTTTTAGTAGATAAATAGGAGTGATGAATCACTTTACAGGTACTATAATCAATTTTACCCACAACTCCTAGCTGAAGATAGAATAATTTAGGTGAGAGCAATGTGGTTTACACAAACAACTATGTTTTAAAAAAAGGGTTTTTCATTTATTTATCTAAGGAATTAACTAATTAAAATATAGCCTATTTAGTTTTCTAATTAAACTTCTTCATTAAAGTATATAACTACTCATAAAAAATTAGAATTTAAAAAAATCATGTTATTTTCATGTTATTCATAACTAGATAAAAAACTTTAAAATATCGTTTTGTATAACAAATGGATCTACGTTTAATCTAAAAGTTCATCTTTAAATAGAAGGCGCATTCTTTGGCTGGGGCAAATAATATTGATTTATAGGCCTACGTTGACATTTTAAGTTCACATTTCGATAAAAAAAATATGATAAACTCACAGTTATAATTAGATTTTTTTTTAATTTATGTTTTCACTTTTAGGTCCGACACTTTACCCTAAATTTAATTTTCCTCATCCCTAGCACATTATAGTATTAAGTACATTGGTGTAGAGCTCGGACGGGTAGTAAGACCCGGTGCTTAAAGAAATCTGCGTTGTAGCGATATATAAATTATATGGATAACGTATTAATTTCAAACATTCACACAAATGAAAGAAAGTTATATAGGGAAGAACCATAGAGATATTACAAATCGTTTAGATTCACCCTTAAAATGAACGTAGACGATTTATCTATTATTTGAAAGATAATTATAGAAAGTTTCAAAATAGCCAATTACAAGTAAAAACTAAAGAAAAAAACGTTTTTTAAAACTGCCACCTCTTTGCTCCCAATTTCAAATTAAAGAGACAAAATGTAAACAAAACCAAGAAAAACTTTTTTTTTCCTAGGAATCTGTCAGAGAAAGTTTTTATGGATCCAATATGGACGGTACCATCAAAGAATTTTTTTTACGTCATGTATTCATGGGAGTCGTGAAAAATCACGGCGTGACTAATGAGTGTAAACATTTCTTCGCCCCATTCTGCTTTAGAGGATTTTTTTTTATTTCTACTTTTACTAGTGCTATTCAGTAATTCCGCTCAACACACAAATGAAGTCCATGGCAACCTCAAGAGGAGAGGTCTAAGGGGGGTATAGCCACTAAAAATAGCGTGGACGCTCTGCGTCTCGTAGTAGCGTCGTCTTTGTGGAGTATTGGTACATAATATAAATAGAAATACATGCAAAATTTTTTTGAGTATCATTTATTTCGTCAGAGCTATCCTTTAAATTACACTAATGGGGAAGAGATGGGAGGAAATGTACCAGCCTTTTCATAGAAGGATATTGGAAAACCATTTTTAAAAATAACAAAAATTTACACCAGGCCAAGATTCAAATATCAGCCTTCCTGCCATCAGTAAACGAACCTAGATGAGCTTGAAGTTCTGTCTGCGTGACCACAGATGTGAATGAAGGAAGGAATAAATTTAATGTTCCACTTATGCATGGATGGAGATGAGGAAACCGCTTATAAAACCAACTCCTCATTGCACCCATACAGGGCTTAAATCCTAATCTTGTTATTATTATTATTATTATTATTTTCACGAATTACTAACCGTTCGGGTTATACGCACTTACGCTAATGTGTAATGTAGGGTGATTGTGAGATTAAATGGAGAACATACAGATTATCGTGGGATCCGAACCACGGTGGAGGCCTGGAATTCCCCTTATTCACAAGTTGTGATTAATACACGTCTTGTTAGAGGTGAGGGAAGGGTTTGGTAATCAGATAAATCTGTGCCGGGACCGAGGATTGAACCCCGGACCCCCAGCCCAGGAATCCGACACCTTACCTCTAGACCACCAGGTCACCCACTAGCCTTGTTAATCAGTGACGTTTAACATATAGGATTATTACTTTGTTAATATGTTATAGATAAAATAAAATAAGTAAAATAATATGTGATCAGAAGAGATATAGTATCTAGTTTAGTCACATGTGTGTGTGGACTTTTGGCCGCTCTGTTGTGACAGAACGTTGGCCAGGGTACACCTATTGAGGTTGTCTATATTGTTGTCTTAATTATATGATGTTATGATAGAGTTTATGAAGGTGTGGTGGTGGAATGATCCAACTTAAGCCTAATTAACTTAACCCTGGTGGCCTATGGGGTAATTCCCCTTTCAGTGAAATTTCCTAAGGTACTATCCGGGAACCGGACAAGGGACACTTAGGTTCGTAGCCAGGTGCACTGATTACTTACTATACCAAGGAGTCTGACATTTTAATATTTCGTCATATTCAGATGAGAAGTAGAACCTATAAATAGTGTGGCATTAATAATTATTTCATTCGATTGTGAAAATCTTTGAAAAATATAACGTTCTAACCAAATTATAATATTAAAAATATGGCACTTGAGAGATATTAAAATTTGGCACTTGAGTGAATTAACGTAAATTAGACTGCATATTTAAATAATGAATACAAAAATATTACAAAAGAACACTTTGAAAAATGACCAAGAGTTAATGTGTGTGTTCCAAAAACGTGATCAATGGTCTCACATTTAAAAATAAGTGTTCTCCTGACGGGATGCATGACAATTATTACCAAGCTTTCTGAAACATCCCTTTCCTTCTTTTTTTTAAAATCCTGTTCTTGTGTTAATTATTTCTGTTTAGTTCTCCATGTAAAGTTCGGTACTACTCGAAAACTCAGTGGGTGTAGCACGTGGGCTGAATTAAAGATTGTGGTTTAGAATGCGACCTTCGAAAATACATCACAGTGGAGACTGAACTTTAACTAAGTAGCAAGAAGTGTAACCTACACAAAAACAGACAACAGTATATGAGGGGAGAAAAAAAGGGGGGAGGAGAAGAAGAAGCGTCTCGACGACACATACATAAAAAAAAAGAGTTCATGAACAACGGAGGAATAAAACCTACCGGTTAGTTGCTGGGCGTTCGAAAAGGGAGTCGTAAGTTCCAATTCCCTCCGCCACGTGTGCACAAACTTCCGTTTTCTATTTCTCTGGTCCTTCTTCCTTTACCTTCTCATTTCTTTTACGAACATCAAGTCTTATAGACCTACTTTCTTGCGAATCGTGTAGGCCTGCTTACCTCTTTGTCGTCGTGGAACCAGTTTTTTTTTTCTTATTTGCAGTAAGGAAAAAAACTTCTTTCGTTTCTTAGAGTTTGAAGATGGATCAAACACACTATTTATATCTACCCCCCGCCCCCTCCTCCACGCAATAAACAAAGGAACTTTCAGAATTCTTTCTTTGACATTTGTTTCATTTGTATGTTTACAGTGATAAACATATTAACAGGACACTTTACCATTTTAACTAACTGGTTCTTCCAAATTGTTTTGTATACGCGCAACATGAATAATGTTTAATACACGCGCAAAGCTATATGCATATTTGTTCCACATATTCATTTTGAAAGACTTAATAGATTCGTATTTTAAATGAACTTTTAATTGATATAAAAGTCTATGACATATGATAAACAATATAGGTCTATACACATTGTAGCTCACATAAAAATAAGAAGCAGTATTCTCCTTTAATGAAGAGAGATGTATATGTACACAGAGCTAACTTCCCAAACTCCTTGTTGTTAACGAAGGGGGGGCTCACAATAAGTTTACACTTAGCTGTACTTTTACTACGTTTTTTGCACCACTACTTCCCATTTCAGTTGTAAGTAATATTTACTAATTATCCGCCCCAGTGGCGTAGTTAACTAATGCGCTAGTTTATTTGAGTTAAACTGCCAAGGACGGGGAGATCGAGGTTCGAATCTAGTTCGGGTGAACTAGGGATGGTTTTTCCTAAAGGGTTAGCCACTTTCCTTCCACACAAAATAGGTTTCACTTTCTCTATATTCAACCTTCCCAATTCCTAACCCATTAGCGCAATTAGTACTTAAGCGTGCAACCCTAATGGGTAGTAAGACTCGCTGTTAAGTGTTATTATTTACTAATTTCGTTAATGTGTTGGGGATGGAGAAGGCTAAACTTTAAGGAAGTATACTCGCATTTGTGTGGAGGACGAGTGGAAAACCATTTGGAAAAAAGTACTCCTAGTAAACTTAACCAAGATTCGAACCCCTAACTCCTTGTCAATGGCAGTTGAGATTGATACCTCGGACCATTAGACTGCTTAAGCGGGTACTTTTTATTACTGAATTTTAAACCCACACTCGTGGTAACTCTATCAAAAGACACTAGGCTCTAAATAATCTTGATAATCACTGACGAGAAGTGGGGGCCGGGGGTCGAATCTTGTTCTGGTACATCGATAATGTTTTCTCAGAAATAGAGTATCACCGTGGCTCTCTCAGCCTCTCTTTGAGTTAATTAGGGCGCACTTGCTGTAAGCCTACCCCTAATTAACATACATTAGATTAAACAATTGATAACATTTTTACCCCCCTTGGAAGGATCGTGGAATAAGGTATCAGTCTAGTCTTGTTTTTCTGGTTCACTGGTAAGGGGGTGGTCGGTGTAAAAATACCATAAGGATGTACTAAAGGTGTTTTCTCCTGAGTATTTTGTCACTCTACCTGCATACAAATGTGTCGAAATTTACATACATTCCACCTTTCTCACCTCTACCCCAATAGTGTAGTTAAATATTAGTATAGCCCGGTAGGGTAGTAAGACGCTGTGCTCATAAACAAATCAAATAACCAAAGAGTCAATACTTGTACTAACTTATGTGTTTTTTAAATAAAAACTTTAGTCATTAGTTAACTATAATAATGTAGTTTAACGTCGATAATAAACTTCATATGGAAAACGATTAAGTTTGAAGTACATAAGAGAGATTTTATATCTTTGTGTGCTAAAAATAACCTCAAAAAAAATGTTTAAGTGCCTGAAACATGTGGAAATTTGCTTAAAAAGAAAATATGACAGCATTTGAAACTAACGTAATAAATAAATAAACTGATATGGATATTCTTTCAATTAAGATACTCGGATATTCAATATAAGTAAACGGTACGGTGCACTGCAAATATCTCTTTTATTTTAAAATATAGACATTTATTAAAAGCTCGTAAGATTTGTGAAAGAGATAATATACTTTGTAGCAGAAAGATTCCACCAAAGAGAATAAATTAATTGATATACACTGTTACAGAAACAATGCAACAAGAGAGAATCTCTGTTCACCAAAGTGCATGACAATCTTGTTCAATTTTAAATACCCATAAAATATATAAAGATGTTTGCTTATAGCTTAGAAATTATTGGTTTTATAAAAATAAATTCGAAATAATATATTTTAATTCTGAAAAATACCACAATTTTACAATGATAATATATTTTGTGTCTCAAATAAGTGTGGAGATTTGATAGAAATTGGTATAAAATTTAATCAAAATCGTCAAAGTGGATTTAGGGTTGGATAACTTATTCTGAAAATCCCTTGGGGGAAACTTATTAAAACACTAGATGCCAAGTTCTAGCCCGATCGGTAGAATGGTTTCGGCTCCAAGCTAAGATACAGACAAAGAAACAAAGAAATCGTATTGTTAAAAACATTTTTTCTGTTTCGAGGGGTCATGAAACGTCGAAATTTATCAACTTCTCGATTCTCATTTTGACAATTAAAATATTTCCCCCTCAGAGGGGTCTAGAGAAAGTATAAAAAAGTTTTTGGTAATCCGTTGTGAGCATAATTACTTTAAATACGGTACAATGGTATTCTTGGAAAACAGAAAAATTCAAAATTACTTTTAATTATAAATTATATAGTTATTCTTTTAGAGAAGATAGAATGGCTGGAACTTATATTAAATATAATTTAAAAATGATTCTTGGACAAAAGAATCGAACCCATGGCTCTAAAAATTGCTTAGCTTAGGGCTCAGAGTAAGCTCGATTCCAATGTTTAGGTTTAATGTTTCACCTATATTTAATTTAATTGAAGACGCGCCCTTGTGCACGGCTGTATTAGTACCAAATATAATTCCCATTTTGGATGGGTAAGTTCATTGAACTTTTGGGATGTGGCCTGAAGGCTAGCGAAATGAACTTTATACGTAATATCCGGTTGATGGGTCACAAACTGACATCAAGATAACATTTATTTAAGGGCGAAGTTAGTTACAACAGATGACTCAAAAGATGATAACATACTCTGAAATTTTGTAGGTCCATAAGAGATAAACACTCACATTTTCATTTGTATAACCAAGCAAACCACAATTATTGTTTCAAAATGTATTGACATCATCCGGAAATCCTAAACAAATATATGACGTAGATTATTATAAGACTTATATTTAAATGACCCACTTCAGTGGCTGAATGGTCTAAGAAGACGTTAGTCACAAAAAATGCCAACCGCTAGATCGAAGTTCGAATCATGATTGGGTGTTTGTTTATTCCAAACGAATTTCCATTCTTCCTTCCATGCAAATGGATGTACATGTCTTCTAAATTCAACCATTCTCATCCTTAGCAAGCGACATGTGTGTATAACCTGAATAGGTAATATAAATATATATAGTATATATATATTATATATATAAATATTATATATATATTATATATATAAATATTATATATATTATATATATAAATATTATATATATATTATATATATAAATATTATATATATAAAAATATTATATATATAATATATATATATATTTATATATTTACACTAATATTATAAAGGAAAGATTTGATTTTTTGTTTTTTTGTTTGTAATGGATAAACTCAAAAACTACTGGACCGATTTTAAAAATTCTTTCACCAATATCAGCAGGTAACATAAGCTTTATTTTATTTTAAAATTTTTATTTATTCCTCATAAAAATGTCGATAGTCAATCATATTTTATGGTAGAGTCTATGATGATTCTTCA
>CABFOV010001289.1:51112-94625 GCA_902141375.1 Timema poppense
GCTATTGTGTGGGAAAACAACAGCGGCACGGCTCGAGTTCAGACCGAATAGTATTGGCTGGCCCTTCCCCTCTAGTAAATTAGTTGACGAGCTAGGTTTCACGTCTCTGTACTAATTACTTTAATTAACGGCGATGATGTTGGTGGCTGTGTTGGGAGATTCTGTCAGAATATATACATACACTCCACTAAACATTAATGTTTAACGTTATGTACCCTACTGACGAGTCATGACACCCGACGTATTGACACTTTTTGTATTATTGTTATTAAAATAGGATTTCAAAAAATACATATATTTATAAGTTTCAAAAATTAATCGAAGATTAAACCGATTATTCTTATGAATATAAAATTTGGTGCACAAGATAAAAATAAACAAAATGTGATACCACCATTAGCTGTGCACAAGATTATTAAGAACCCCTCTTATGTAAAAGTATTGAAACCGCATATCTACAAATCCGTGTATGGGGAAGACTTAATCTATAGTGTGTTCATATAAATAGTGTGCATATGTATAAGTAAATAAACTCCAATAAATCTTTCCATTAATATTGGTGAGCAGGGAGGTAAATATTTAAGCTACCTAATATTACTATGTGTTATGTTTTCGAACTCAATTATTATTTCACATAATACAGTATATGCAGATCTGATAACGTAAAAGTTCATATAAAAAAAAGTGGGCATGCATTTGTAAGCTAAAAGTAATTGGGTATTTCAACAAATTATTACTAGATAAGGTGGTTGATTGCACTTTTCTGTAGAACGTCAATAATCCATGTTTAATTAAATTTTTACAGCGTACTGTAAAGCGTGTAAGTACAAGTCGGAAAAGTCCTGTCATGTAAATAAAAAGAGGGCCACGTATGATAACGAATCACAATACATTCAATTTTTTTAAAAGTAAGAGTCTGTTGACTTGTAATTTATCGCCAGTATCAGGCAAGGTTCTCATAATAAGTATATTCAACACCTCATTTAAAGCTAGCTATATTTTTACAGTAATCTAGAATCGATCAGTGATTTATGACTTCATAATTCATTCAACATAAACCATAGGGATAATCAACTTGGGAACAACAAATCAACTTGGTATTTATAAACGATAACTTCACATTAATTATGCGGAGTACAATCGTTAGTAAAACAATTTTACACTATTCCATATTTTATGTATGTACCAGTAGTAGCTCCTATACATTATACTTAAATAACCCTTATTTTTAAAGGCCCAACTCCATGATCATTTCTAGCAGTGCAGCAGCAACGCTGCTAACTATTTAAATCCACGTTTTCTTCCAAATTTCAACAATAAAATGTAATTTAAAGATGAAGTAATTGCAATTATTTTATTAAACAAGATACTTTATTTAAAATTATTGCGTCATTGGTACGAGGTTCAACTTATGCTTTCATTGGGACTATAAACAGGACAGGTCTAAAAAAAAATTTTTATAGGCAAAATGAAAATACGTTTTACAAGTATTTTTATACATCAGTAAAATCATTAAACAAAATAAAGAGATACAAAAATACATTTTCCCAGTATTTTTTACGTCAGTATAAACATTTAACTATGTAAGACCTACTTCAGTGCCCAGATGGTCTAATGCGTCACTCTAGTGTTGGACTAGCCTTTCTAATAACGGGGAGATCAAGGTTCTAATCCTGGTCGGGTATATGAGGGTAGTTTTTCTTAAATGATTTCCTTTCCTCACATGAAAATGTGGGTAAATTACCACTAGAATGCTTCCTTCCTCAACCCTACCCCATTACAGTAATTATCACATATGCTTAAGTTATAACCAAAATAGGTAGTAAGATGAGATGATTAAAAAAACTAAGTAGGAAAGAAGAAAACACATTTTCAAAGAATTTTCGTTCATAAGTAGAATCATATATTTAAATAAGGAAAGACGAAAACAAATTTTTCAAGTAGTCTATTTTTACATGTCAGTACAATACGTTGGTATAATATAATAATCTTGAATCCCAAACAACCGATCGAATATTTATCTCAACCATAAACATCTGCACATAAAAACTCTTAAAGAATTGTTAGCATGAGATTTTATATTATAATATATTATATAACCCTGCGATGTCTAACCTAGCAGAAAAACACGTGTTATCTCTTCTTAAAGAGTCACGCATACTTCTGCCATCCGTGGAAATAGGACCATTGAAAACAATGTATCCACACCCGCCGCGCTGCAAGAAATCACGCGGCGTGTTGCAAGAACAGGCGATCGAGCGCGGCTGTAGCGCTACTAATCTAGTCGAGCGCGCTCGTGGAAACCAAACCATACATAAAAAAAAAATCTACATTGAGTTTAAATATTTAAGAAAAATCCACATGGAATGTTGTTTTTGTTAATCCTTAGAGAATTTTAATTTACAACAAGCAAGCTATTTTGACATTCGTGTGTAGACATATTTTAAACAATATTTTCTTAAATACATAAACATTTCCTTACAATAGCAAAGATCCTTTGCTCCTTCCTCGTGGATAAGGGGCAATAAGAGTCGAACACAATTCTAGAAGACCCTTGTTCCATTATTGTAGATTCTCGGGTAAATTTTTAATATCTGTAGGCCTACTCCTGTCTAATTAGTTTACCCATACGACTTTATGTGCTTCCCATAACCATTTTCCACCCTAACACTGATGCACTTTCTTTAAAACAACCATCCTCACCTATATTCCAAAAGTTAATTTATATTAACCAGATCAGTGGTCATATGGCTTATGGTGTCATTATCGCAATAGTAAAGAACCCACATCGGTGGATATATGGTCTCATGCGTAATTTTCGTGTTAGACCGAATTGCTGGTAACAAGAGATCGGAATTTTAATCCTGCTCAAGTATAGGGTGGATGATTTTCCCTAAATGGTTTCCCTACTGTCCCCCCAACAATATGGTTGCATTTCCTATAAACACTACATTCTTCCTCCCTATTCTACTAACGTAAATAATATAATATGTATGAATCCCAAGCAGTTAATAGGATGTGTTGAAAAAGAGAATGTCTATTAATAATGACATCAAAAACAAACAAAAAATTCGTTCAAAATATATTTTTATTTGTTATTTTATTATTAGTATTTAGCACCACGTCTTACTACCCATTCGGGTTATACGCTTCAAGTACTAATTACGCTAATGGATTAGGAATTTGGAAGGTTGAATTAGAGGAAGTGAACCCGCATTTGCGTGGAGGGAGAGTGGAAAACCATTTAGGGAAAACCACCCCCGGTTCACCCGACCGAGATTCGAACCTCGATCTCCCCATCCTCAGCAGTCGAGCTTAACACGACTAGCACGTTAGCCAACTACGCCACCGAGGCGGGTCGTTCACAATATAAAATGGCATTTATTATCAGTGTATAAAATTATATTTAAATTAAAACTTAAATATAAAGCTTTAGTTTAAAATGAAACAAATGGTTTTAGAATACAAAAGTGTATTTAAAAATCTAATAGAAGTGATTTATGTTTTATTGAAATGTGGTAGTAACCCTCAAAGCATTCTATAGAGACTGTATTGCGAGAATTAAAAACATCGATGTCATATCTGACACAGTGCAATGATGCCTGTGTACCGGAGGGAGGTGTAAATTACGCCTGGAGCCGTATTAAGATTGCACATGTGTTTGTTTGTGTATGGCTGTACACATGGTGCTTGTTTATGTTATGTATGTATATGTGTGTGTGCATCCATAATGTGTGCTCAACTTGAAACGCTTTCAATTGGAAGAGCTCAAGCATTTAACTTGATATCACTAATTGGTGGAGTGCACCTATTCGAATTTACATTAATCATTGAAAAATTTAGTTGGCTAATATATAGGCCTGTTATAAATGATGATACAATGGTTTCGTAATTTAACTATTCATATTTCCAATGGTAAGCTTTTAGTAATAGCAAATAAAACTCACGCTAGGATTTCTTTAGCATATTTTTCCATCACGTTAGACTACACTTTATAGCTACTTGTATACAACTGCACTAATGTAGTAAGGATTTTTGAAGTTGGAATATAAAGGAAATATAGCCACATTTGCGTTATGATTGTAAGAATATGTATTTATATTTGTGTATTTAAGCACTAGGGAGAAAAATTACTTAAAATGCTTTCCGGCCGGAATTGGAAACAAAATCTCCTCTCCATGCAAGTCTAATTATTTAAACCAAATGTTCACCGGCATGGCTACCATAAAGTTAAATTTAGATGAGTTTTTGTTTGTTTAGAACCACGTTTTATTACCCCCTGGGGTTATACACCTATGTACAAATTACATTGATGTGTTAGGGATTAGTAAGGATTAATTGAAATTAAGTGTACTCGCATTTGCATGCAGGGAGAGTGGAAAACCATTTAGGAAAAACCACCCTAAAGGCATATGACTAGGATCGAACCCTGGTCTCCTTGTCCTCATTGGTAAAGTCTTTTGTAAGAGTAGTGCCTTAGACCATGCAGCTACTGAAGTTGGTACATTTTAATTAAATGTATCAATAGTCGCCTATAAAGAGAGGGTAAACAACATCGTGTATAAGGGTAAATTTATTCATTTGGGGTAAAGATAGTGCCAACTTTTGTGGGTAGAGGGTGTCATGTGGTCAGCACAACGAACCTTCCTGCCATTAATATCAGTTTTATAGACCAGAGCCGCTACTTTATCATTAAAGTAGTACTTGATATTTTGTCCTCTCGAGGCTAAGTTTGACCTAATGATTCACAAAAATATCCCCCTGGGGGTACGTGTACCACAGTTTGAGAACCACTGTCTTAGATTAAATTTGTTCTATAGTACAGGGGCGAATCTAGGATAGCCGTGAGGAGGGAGGGACGTGGGTGCTCTCATAAGGATTGGGTTGGGAAGGGTGGTGGGGAAACTTTAAGAAATTTTGACATACAAATACTTCAAAATTTGAGAGTAAATCGTTTATTAATTTTTTAGTGTAGTGATAAAATTGAGAAAAATTCTCTAATGAAGGGTATAAATCAAAATTAGCGATTAGTATTGAAATTTATTATTAACAAATAATAATTATATCAACAAATAGTGATTATTAAAAGAGAAATAAGTTTAAACATCATAACAATTATTATATAAAAAGTATTTTATCTATTCAATCAATGAGACAAAATAGATGGAATTATTCTGATTTCGAACAATCAAACTTTAACTTCACTCTATAGTATAGCTAGTTATTTCACATTATAAATCGAAATTTTACCACTAAACCATGCTAACACATTATTTGTGTGGTATTATTTAAAGATTTTGCCTAAAGTATGTTTTTTAAAAATAAATTATTTTAAAGATCTGTATTTATTATTAATCATTGAAATAGTAATAATAAAAATAATAAATTAAATTGAAACCTAAACAAGGTTTGTACAAAAAGGTGAGAGGCGCACTACTTAAATTTGAGTAGTTTCATTAATGCCTATTTTCACCACTTTAATGCTTCTTGTATTTACAATAATTACTGTATAGTAATAATGTAATAATATTACCAATAACATTTTAAAATTGAAATATGATTAGTGAGATAGTATTACGAGACAATAAAACTAGTAGCGACTTTAAAATTGATTTAATTGTTAAAGTTTCTTGAAGGGAGGCGCACCCCCCTTTTTTACCCACCCCTGGTACAGCAAGGTTTCATTTTAGACTCAATATTCGATAATTACCTATTTTATTGATCAAAATTTATAAAAGAGAAATTTAGTAGCAATTCAATAACCATAGGATGGGTATCCCCTAATAAAATGCAGAAAATTTTAGCCGGAAATCATAATTTTAATACGAAGTGTTGACCCTTGGTAACTCTATACTGATATTTTTTATTGGTCCAAATATACAAATGAAAACGTTAGTTTGAAAAAAATTAATTATAAAATCTAAAACGGTGATTGAAAAAAAGTTTTTTCGTGTGTATAGTACAATTTGTTCTCGGGTTCGCTGGTGTATATTATATTACGAATTTTGAGTAAATATCTCCATTTTTAAACAATAGAGGGAAAAAGTCCGTGCGGAGTTCCATACCATTTATTTTTATAATTATCGATATAATTAGTACACTTGCTACTAAATGACTAATTTAATTGGTAAGACCATAAACGATGTAATATTATATGTAAATATAAAACTGATATGTTATTATACTTCAATATTATAGTAAGGGTTGGCTTTTACAAATAATAAATCACCATTGGCGTGGAGAGAGAGAGAGGAAGGGATAAACAAAACAATAAATCACTAGTCAAAAAACCACCCTCAGTTCATTGAGCCAAGGTTCGAACTTTTTTATCCTCGTCAACAACTATTGAGCGCTACCTGCTAATCACGTGCTTGCACTTTCTCCAGGCTGGCCAGTCAGTCGCTCAATCACTCTCTCTAGCTCTTATTATTATTATTATTATTATTAGCCTCGCGTCTTACTACCCGTTCGAGTTATACGCACTTACGCTAATGTGTAATGGTAGGGTGATTGTGAGATGAAATGGAGGACCTACAGTTTAACGTGGAATCCGAACCACGGTGGAGGCCTGGCATTCCCCACATTCACAAGATGTCTTGTCAGAGGTGAAGGAAGGGTTTGGTAATCAGATAAATCTGTGCCGGGACCGAGGATTGAACCCCGGCCGCCAGCANAACGTGGAATCCGAACCACGGTGGAGGCCTGGCATTCCCCACATTCACAAGATGTCTTGTCAGAGGTGAAGGAAGGGTTTGGTAATCAGATAAATCTGTGCCGGGACAGAGGATTGAACCCCGGCCGCCAGCATAGAAGTCTGACACCTTACCCCTAGACCGCCAGGTCACCACTAGCTCTTATCAATCTGGACGAACCCTTTAGGCTGTTTGTGTAATATATTATTTGACCCGTTCTAGTTTGTAAATCGTGGAAGGATAATTCCCTCTATGAAACTAGTGTTTGTCGAATATTGTTTCCCTTCTCTCACGCCTTCCTCCCCCTCCCCCCCTTATAAACAAAACTCGTGTTATTTCACTGTTAAATCATCATATTTCTCTTCTACTCCTCCCTAGGTCCGTGTTCTGGGTTCACGGGCTAATACGCCTGCGCAGATAAACCTCAACTAAACTTTATCTGCACCACGTATGTTTCTCTGACAGAACTAACCGCTAATATACCCAAATAGTTTACACATTCCTACCAATATCTAATCCCGAGGTATTGCTGATCAACCCATTTCAACCCTGATCGAAGGGTTAAAACCTGTTAACTTGATTAGTTTACACAATCGATCATCCGGCTAGACTCTACTCTACTCATTAATTTCTACAAGAATTTGCCAAGCTGTACATTTATTACTATATGAAATACTTTTCAACGCAATCACTAAAATTCAATAAAACAACTCGTTTGTAAAATAGTTTCTTTCTCTATATTAAACTATTTATATCTACATTTATGAAGGTATTTGACATACATTTTATATAACAGCTGACTATATCAACACACAACCTACAAGCTTAGTTAATTATACATTTTTAATTAATGCTGTTAGCTCATTAGCAGAATAGGTAAAGCACCATTTTTTATGTTCATGAGAAAATATATATTTATCTGTTTAAACCAACAAAGTGTTTGCCAGAGTCACTAGTTTAATGTGTTAAATACAGATTTTTTAATTTTATCATTTATTTGCTCACGTTTTTCAGCTCACGTGTTGAAATGTAAATTTCACAAATATTTAAAGGGAGATTTACTTGCCTTTATGACACTTAATTTAATTATCTTGCTAAAACATCTAGATAAGTTTAAGGTACTTATATAAATTATCAACAACAGATTTTATTATCCTAGGCATTTTGAAATAAACCTTTCTCGTTTAAATTAAACAGTTTAAGCTATAAACGTTATTTATTTAATTTAAAATTAGGTTTCAATTGAGTATTTAAATGAATGCTTATTTATTGTTTTGGGGAGTGTAAGTGGGAGGTAGGGGGTGTAATATGGTCTATTTAAACTTGGGAGCACAGTAGAATGAAAACAGCCTCACATATGGGTTATTCTACTATAAGTGATATTGAAATAAATTAGTCCGCAAGTAATTTGATGATATATATATAGTCTAGTTGGATCATAAATTGCACCTTAAAACTTAACCTGTGATTTATGACCCAACTAGTTTCATCAGCAAATTACTTGCGGACTAATCTAACCTTTTAACAGTTACAACACCCAATACTCAGACGTTATTTTAGCAGTGTGAAAGAGTAAGCTCAATTCCCACAGATGACAAATTCTTGGAGTGCAAGGCCTATATTTCAGTTAACCAAGATTCGAGACAATCTGATTAGAAAGGTTTTTTCCATTAATGATACCAGATTGTTCTCGACCATGATCACCAAACACATTTTTGCATCAATTACAATTTAAATGGTTTCGGGATGTGTGTGTGTGGGGGGGTTATTGGAAAGGAATATTAAGATCATTGTATAGGTGTATTTAAACGATGAGATATATTTTAACCAAACATATGGTATTACATTGAATGTATCTAAAACATGACTTTTTACTATTTGGCACATGAGAGATATCTGTATTATATAATATTATAGTCCCATGGTTTAGTTTAAATCTCAATGTTAGCGAGTGTATCTTCGTTTATTTGACAGATGTTTGAATCAAATGGGGTTTTAGAGTAGAACGTTGGTTATCATGGTTATAAAATACTTAATACAATGAGATAATGAGCTAAGATAATAAGGGAAGTATTAAATTCAAATGTTTTAGCGTGAGGAAAGTATAGAAAAATCAAGTGATAAATTATATCCCCAATGTTGTTCTTTTGTATGAGTATGCACTACGTCTCACTACCTATTCGGACTATTCAATTATTTACAGTAAGGTGTTGGGATGAGTGAACTAGAACTCAGGGCAAGTGTACCTCAAATTTTAGTGGAGGAAGAGTGTGTATTCATTTAAGAAAACACACCCTCAATGTACTCGTCAAGGATTGGAACAAAGAGCTTCAAGTCATCAGATATTTAATATATTGCGAAAGTGATGACTTAGACCATTGGTCTTCAACCCGGGGCACGTGTACCCCTGGCAGTATGCGAAGAAATCTTAGAAGTTACGAATAATGTTAAATATATATTATTTAATTATATATACTGAATGATCAGAGCCAGATATATAGATAGCTACAAGAAACCTGGAATTTAAGGAGAAGCAATATGGGAGCTTCTGTTTTATTTTAAAAGTAGATTAGAGAATATACTCTTTCTCTTTCTCTTTCTCTTTCTCTCTCTCTCTCTCTCTCTCTATATATATATATATATATATATCTTGCATTATGCACCAACAACTTGGGACGCACAAAGTTGAAGAGAATTTATATCTGAAGGTTTGCGAACAAAAAAAGTTAAATACCATTCCCTAAGGCCACCCTACTACTGATATGGGTAACATATTTATTTCTGTCCCTAACGATTTAGTTTATCGAGAATATTGCACCATAAACCTCGTGATCAATGTTATTGCTTCCGGAATGTGTCGTCCATGATTTCAATATAGTATCCTCGTATTTGTAGAATTTCTTGAATCTAATTACTAATAGCCCTAACTAGTAATATAAGATGTGGTACATGAGAAAAAATGTATTCCATCAAAAAAATGCTTCTCATACTTTTTATTTAAGATGATAATTTAGGGGACGCGAAAAAAAGTCAGTGTTTTGCAGTTTTTATGGCAAAAATTTGTTTGGTCAAAATAAATAAAATATGTCTTCAGTAGAAATATTTAGAGTTTATCTTTCTTTACACATTGATATCAACAGTTGTTTAAATGAAGAGAAAGGGTTGTCATTAATTGCAGGACACCCTTGATAAATATTAAAGAACCATTGATATAATCATTTGGATAAAATTAAACTCTTTTTCTACTAGAGTAATATTCGATTTATTTATTAAAAAAAAAAACTTTGTAATAAAAACTGTAAAAACACTTACCACTCTCTTGTCCCCTACATTCCCACCTTAAGATGAAACCTTTTAAAACCCTACAGTCAAATATACATATTATATTGCTTTCGTGTTTATATGAAGTTAAATACTTGTTGGAATATTATTTAACTGAAACAGCATATTTATTAAATTACTTGGTCAACCATGGAAATAGCCTTAATAACTTTGGTGTTGAACAGCGACCAACTCTTGATATACTCAAACCAAATAACCAAAATTCCTTCAACAAACACTGCTATACATTTTGCTATTAGGTTATAAGAAACCGCCAGTGGGTTCTGACATTAATAACCAAAATACGAAGAGAATAATATGTTTCTCAATCCCTTTCCGCATGAATATGGAGACTCTATGAAGGGCAAGTTGAACGATATTAAATATTTGATGGACGTCTCACTGGAGATCTTACTAGATGATGTTGCGATGCATTTGAACATACTCATATTATTATTATTAGCACTGCGTCTTACTACCCATTCGGGTTATACGCACTTACGCTAATGCGTAATGGTAGGGTGATTGTGAGATGAAATGAAGGACCTACAGTTTAACATGGAATCCGAACCACGGTGAAGGTCTGGCATTCCCCACATTCACAAGATGTCTTGTCAGAGGTGAAGGAAGGGTTTGGTAATCGGATAGATCTTGGCCGCGACCGAACATACTCATATTAAAATACAAGTTAATTTAAGTGTGGGTTAAGAAAATTAAGTTGTTGAGGTGGGACTATAGCTAGAGTAACTACCATCATCAGTGGACGAGCAGTCTAAGGCGTCACTCTCGTGTAGACTGGCCTGCTGAAGACGGGGAGATTGGGGTTCGAATCCTGGTCAGGTCTAATGAAGGTGGTTTTTTTCATTAATGGCTTCCCACTCTCCTTCCTCGCAAATGTGGCTAGATTAACTTTAAAATGCTTCCTTTCTCAGCCCTACCACATTAGAGTTGTAATCATTATGTATGTACAACCTGAACAGGTAGTATAATAGGTGGTAATACTAACATTATATAGAGAGAATATATTAAGATATACCGACAACATGAACTCAATTAGACTAATGACTAGATAAGACCATTAATATGAATACAGAAAACCATAGACTAATAAAAATACTAGAAGCAACAAATATAATCAGAAATAATTGTATAAAGTTGGATAATAAATAAGTAAATAAAACAAATGTGGACATCCAGTATAATAAGCTTGCCTTCCACGTTTCAGCTATGGCGCAGCTTATTAGATAGGACCATATTGTAATCTATACATTTATTTTATTTATGTGAGGTAGTTAACACGCAGTTTCTGAACCGACCGACAATATTAGCACATGGAAATTTCTTTGAGCGAGAGAAAAGAAAGATATTTTCACATTCCGTACAGGAGGGTGATTCTACATGTATGCCACAATCCACATGGGAATGACGGATTTATTTCCCCTCCAAAGGAGGTTGTGCTACGGATTTTTATCATTCAAGAATGATCCATTGATCAGGGGGAGGGGGTAGCGGTTTTAACCCATGAACATCGGGGCTTGAAGTGGGTACTTTAACCCAATAATACATAAAGTAAAGCCTACTATATTTCAAGGTAAATAGAATATATATATATATATATATATATATATAGAGAGAGACCTATATTATATAAAATGTATATAAATATATATATGTAGGCCTATATATATGCCTACATATATATATTTTTATACATTTTATATATTATAGGTCTCTCCCTCTCTCTCTCTCTCTCTCTATATATATATATATATATATATATATTTATACATTTTATATAATATAGGTCTCTCTCTATATATATATATATACTCTATTTACATATATATATATATATGTATATAAGCCTACAAATATGCTACGCTATAGCTAAAATATGGAAGGTTATCTTGCTTTGTATGTATGTATAAATAATATTTAAAACCACCACCACTCAACTCTCAACTCTAAACTTTAAAAATCTAAATACCAAAGCCCTTAAGTACTATAACCTTGGATTATATGATCTGACCCAGTGAAGAAGTAGCTTAAGACTTTAAGATCCAAATTTTACCGACTTCAGTGGCCGCATTGTCTAACGCGCCACTCTCGCAGTAGAATAGACTGCCGATGACGGGGATATCGAGATTAGAATCTCGGCCGAATGTATTGAAGATGATTTATTCAAATTGGTTTTTCAATCTCCCTCCTCGCAAATGTGGAAACACCTCTTCTAAAATATAACCTTTCTAATCCATAAAAACATAGGTGTAACTCTTACATAAGCGTATAACTCAAACTGGTATTAATACACGGTGCTAAAAAAAAAGATTCAAATACAATTTATTTCCAGTAATACGGAGTTCTAGTTTGAATCTTAATTGGGTGTACTAGAATTAGTATTACACATGTGATTTTTCGTAACTCCTTATACACACCATATTTTTCTTTGCGTAGTATTTTACTATTCAACTGGAATATCCGTATTTTAAATTCCATAATGGGGTAGTGATGAAGAAGGTAGAGTTTAGAGTAAAGGTACTTAACAGGTTTATATATAATATTAATCTATGCATGTAAAAATAAAAGTCCTGACTTACTGACTGACTCATCAACGCCCAGCACAAACCCTTGGACCTAGAAAGCTGAAATTTTGCAAATAGGTTCCCTTTATAATGTAGACAAGGAATTAGCCCGAAATTTTTCGAAGTTCTCACGGGATAGGGAATAAAGATGACATATATTTTCGCTTTAAAGTGTCCTTATTTCTGTAACTATAATTATTAGAGACTTAAAATTTGGCATGTAAGTAGGTAATTATAATAGTATATAATAATAAAAGGAAGTGTTTGTGTGTGTGTGTGTGTGTGTGTGTGTGTGCGTCATGAGCGTGGCGAGATATCTACCGCATGCAGAGAACTAAGATTTTAATTTTAGTAGCACTGACATGTGAACGTAGAGGCCAGAATCTTAAAATTATGAACGGAATTATTTAATTAATTTAAAATAAACCCAAAATGAAGAAAACATTAATGCCGTGAAAAAGCTTCACTACTACATTACACACAATTTGCAATGTAGTTTGGTGTNCGGCCGGCAGAGATCTGAAACTTTTAACATAAGTGGATGGAAGGGGGTCCTAATGCACCTCGAAGCAGGATTTTTAAATTTTAAATTAGCTTTTTAATTAGGCTATTTTAAATAAATTTCTGAAGAACATATTTATTATTTGTTTTAGAATTACGTTTCAGAGGTAAGGGCACCATGGGGGTGGGGATGGGGGGTGCTTATATAATTCTTATACCACAGTAGGTCATGGGCAACGCTGTGCGTGATTTCTAGTATATAATATATACATGCATTAAAACATTAGTATGGTTTAAAGCATAGCAAATTAACCCGCATTATCATTTAAAATTGATCATACAACCACAGTGATAAGATATCTTCATCAATTAATTAAAAGATGTATTTGATTATTTAGGATATTTAACGTACATTAACTGAACCTACCGGTTATAGCAGTCCATGACTTATAAATAACTCAAATGTAGAATTTACACAGACAACACCCATCCTTCCAACCATCAATTAATTAATGTGAAATGGAGGCCCCAATCTCACTAATGATAATTTTTTTGACCATGCCGGGAATCAAACCAGGGATCCTTCTTTATTTTGTAAGACACGCTATTAGGTTTAGAACAATTTAATTTATCGATATATTCCTAGAGTGACGACTTAGAGTCTTAAATCACGAGATAGTTGATTTGAATAAACGTGGGGAGTGGTGGTAGGAGGGCGGTGGTGGGACTATTGTACCTTAATTTTAAACACCAACAATTACTGTCGAGATACTAGTTAATTAAATAGTAGGAAGAACCCGTACATCAGATAATAGATATCAGCGTTAGCACAGCTCATAATCGAACAAGAATCTCATTTATTTTGTGGATAACTACGCTAACCCCAAAGAGACTTCGACCCACCTGAGGTTTTTAACACACAAGAGTTTTGGAGATGGTAAGGGAGCATTTTAAGGGAGTAGATTCTTTCTGATCCCACTCACAATATTAGGCCAATGCCAAGTACTAAGCAAAATATAATCATGAGGGTTTCATGTTAAAAATGCAATAAAAATAATAAAATACGACAATAAATTATTTAGTTAACGTCTGTCGGCGTCAGGTTGTTGTAAGCCGCTAGTTTCGGTCCAGTAAATAAAAGTACAATCGGAGGGTGAGATTTCCACAAGCTGGACCCGCCTGCTAAATAGCTGAGAGAGAGAGAGAGAGAGAGAGAGAGAGAAATAAGAGTCTGTGACCGAAAAATGCAACACCAGACTAACTACAATGACCACCATTGTCCACCCTTCGCAACGCTCAAGTTGCGTGTGTTGGAAGCGGTGTTTGTAGGCCACAAGCCCATCTGGCACAACTGACAACACAAACACATATATACACACACCTCCGTCCTAGCCCTCACAGACACACTAGCCAAGTAACACACACGCAAAACGTCAATGCGGCCAGAGGGGGAGTTATAGGGGGTATTTTCACACGTCTTAATGTGACTCCCCGATTTTTAATGGTAAACATTTAAATCAATGGAATAAAATAGTTTTAATGGTTTTAGTGAATTAGGGTATTCAAATCATAGGACTGTCCCTCACAGATAGTGTAAGAGACTTTGGTCCGAGGGGTTGAGATAAGTCCTTGCAAGGTGCACCAAGGAACAGTTCTCCCAGCCGCTAAAATAAGTTAGTATTTATTATATATATTCTAGTACAGATACTATTGTAATAACAGAATCTTGGGGGTTGGGATGTGCAGGGTAGTTTTTTTTAGCACAGCGTCTTACTACCTTTTCAAGTTAAATGAATATATACTAATTACGGTAGTGCCTTAGGGATGAGGGGGGTTTGTATTTTAGGCCAAATACCTGCTAATGTGAGAATTGAGGGAGAGTATATAACCATTTTTGATAAACCAACCTCAGTACACCTTACTTAGACTCGAGCCTTGATATCCCCGTCATCAGCAGTCTAGTTAGTCTACTGCGTGAGTAACTCCTTAAACCACGCGACCATCGAAACAGGTATTTATGTAGTTCTACAAAGTATATCTTTAAATGTGAAACAAGCCCATATAAGTGAGAACACGGAGTAAACGTCAAGCCCATCTGGTTTGGCTTGTTGATGACGGGAAGGTCGGAGTTAAACACTCGCCGGGAGTAATGGGGGTTATTTTTCCGAGGACATTTTATATTTTATTTTTACGCAAATGCAGACACATTTACTCTTAATTCTACGTTCCTCACCCTTACCTCAATATTGAATTTAAAATGGTAATATCCTGGACGGACAGAAAAATTGCAAAGAAAAGAAAGGTATAAGTTATTGTGTAGGAAGGTTAAGTAAAAAAAATACGGTGATAAATTAAGTGAGGAAAATCACCCTTAATACACTCGGCCGAATTTAGCTCCTAGATCTCCTCGTTATAAGCAGTCTATTTCTTTCTTAAGGCCTTAAACCGGCTCTTTAAATTTCTAACGTTAAGGTTGAGTAGCAGTTCTAAGGTTTTTATTCAGCTCGTGAAATGATATAGACCAATCTTTAGAAAGTGCACATTAAACCGTCACAAAACAATTTTATTTTCAGCAGCGCGTCTTACTACCCACTTGGAATATAAACATGTGTACTATACTCGATAGTGTTCTAGTGATGAGGAAGTTTCCATTTATGTACCCGCAATCTCAAAGTTATAGTGGAAAATAATTTAGGAAAAGGTATAATCGGTGAACCCAAACAGGATTAGAACCCCGAACTCCCCACCATAAGTAGTTCAGTCTTTTTGCGAAAGTTTTACCCTAGACCATGCATCCACCAAAGTGGGACCAAATCAAATACTTCAAAGCTAATAGGTGAAAGATATGATGAGGCGTATGCGTCTCACAAAAGAATATGACTCTTTAATTGCGATAATTTATTCTTGAACCTATATATGTCTACTGTCCCCATACGTGGAGATGGCATCTCGTGGGACTCTCCAACAACCTGCGCATGAATCACAATGCAAGGTCTCTTCACATTGAAGCTATTTTACTCGTTTGTTTTTTACCTTTTTGGCAAAAGAACAAACACATCTTACTTGACCCTATCGCCCGTCAACCCACGTCTTCATCCTGACTCATTCGACTAGAAGAACCACTCCAACCATTGCTTTTAAATAACGTAGATTTAAGAATGTTGCCTACCTGTGACGTAACGGCAACTCAAGATAGTATTTCCCATGTTAGTATATTTACCTTTCATTTGGCTAGTTGTAGAGATATAAATTGGAACTCAAAACAATACATTCGCAAATAATTCTACAAATTAGTCTTAAACTGCCCCAAAATTCATTTTTTGAGCTCAAAGTAGTATTTTTCTAAAGTTGTTTTAGATTGCCAACAACTAAAATTACTAACTTGTTTAGTCACGAAGATAACCAGTAGGAATCTTTCTGCCAACATAAAGATTAAACATGTCCGGGGAATATGTCTATCTAGAATATGAAACAAAGAAAAAGTATTTTTGAAATGCAAATTAATGATGCCGAGGAGAAAATACTATAGTGAGTGTGTATATTCGTCAACAGAAGAGGGGAAATTATGTCAGAAAATCACCAAGAGATCTTTCAGGATGAACTATTGTGGTTTGTACAAGTACATAATATATGGTCAGTAAAATTCAAACTTTTAAAGACGTTCTTGATTGAAACTGTATATTTATTACGTCATTAAATACAGTTCGTATCGAAGGGATTTGAAAAGTTAAGTATAATTAGTTTAAATTGTACCATTGATATGTATTATAAGCTTCTAGCAGGGCACACATTGGCCAGGTATACACGTAAAATACATTTCCATGCAAGATATGTAGAGTAGAGCCTATCTATGATTGTTCAAACGGGAACAGAGAGGCGGGCGAATACATATACGTACAGTTTTAACAGACTCTGCCTACCCTGGAAACATTCCCCGACATGCCACTGATACAGTATAATTTTCATAGAAAGGGCCCATCTACTATAACGTAATCATTTGTCAAGACGTGTGATCTGCATCTGTCCCTTTGTATGAATACTATCCCTACCTCACTAGTAATACATTAAAATGTTTTGACTATAGACAGCCAGAAAAAATTATGTTTGAGTATCCTATAGTGATTTTCATTCAGAACAGCTAATATATATATATATGTATATATAAATCAGAAAGTGAGAATTTGTGTTTATGTTCAGAAAAAGATTAAACATTTCTAGATGAGCTAGAAAACAGAAATTTAGTAGAGGGGTTGCCTTATATAATCAGAGAAGACCCAAAATTTGAAATTTCAAGGTAGGCCACCGAGAATTTGGGGGTGTAAATACATAAAAAGCCTAGCATAGAAGTTGGTTAGCTGAAATTTTGCAGGTAAGTAGAAGTAGCACACAAAATAATCACACCGGTATTAAAATTTGAGCTTTAAAATTTGGAGTGGGTGAAATAGGGAAGGGGATGGTTCAAAACTTTTAAAACCAATAGAAAAAACAGCTTACAAGGATACCGGTAGTATAAAATCTAAGCTTGGCAGGAAGGCTTAGGGGCTACCCAAAATAACAAAATAGGCATAGTCCGATAGTTTTAAATTTTTAAATGGGACTCTGGAAAAAAAGGGGGTGTGGTGGATATTATCTAATCCAAATTAAAAAGATGAAGAGTTTGTCTATAATGAGCGTTGCGCGATATATACCGCACGCAGAGGTCTGACATTTAAAAATGAGTAGCCTCTGTACACGAACATGTGCACCTCAAAGCTGAAATTTTACAATTTTTAATTATATTTACTCTTTTTACCCTTTTAATTTATTTTAATCATTTCCACCTTATTACTTAACCTTTTAAGTTATTTTTAATGAGTTCATTATTTATACTTTTTTACTTTGTCTACTCTCTAAGCCCTTTTTGCACCTTTTATACCTGTTTAACTTTCTTCTATTTTTAACCTAAAATATTGTTCCAGGACGTAGCCAAATAATTAATGTAAAGAGGTGCAAAAAGTAAAAAGAAAAAGGTCAAAAATGGTAAAAATGGTAGATGTGTCTAATTAAAAAGAGCAATAAGGCCCCAGGGATAAAATTGGTGAAAATGTAAATAAGACTAAAATGTCAAAAAGAATACAGTAAAGCAAAAATGGTAAAAAGGACAAAAATGTTGAAAATTCTAAAAGCGAATGTAAATATAATAAAAATGATAAGAGTATAAAGGTTAAAAGGAGTAGAATGAATTAAAATCATAAAAAAAATAAAAATTGGCTAAAAATACAAATGGTTATAATGTGAAAAGAGATAAAAAAGGGTAAACAGGGTAAATTTTTTAAAAGTGGTATAATGGGTAAAAAAGGATAAAGGCTTAGAAAAGTTAAAAATGTATAAAAAGAGCAAAATGGATAGAATGGGTAAAATGGGTAAAAAGTGTAAGTGGAGTAGAAAAAGTAAACGGGTTAAGTGTGGTAAAAAAAAGGCCAACATAAATTAAATTAAATTAAATTTGTCTACAATACTTTAGCAACTAGTTGTTCATGCCGTGACACACAACTTTAGTTTTTAATAATACTTACAGGCAAGAGTTCAAAGTATTGTGTGTAGAGAAGTTAGAAATTATTATTATTTAGCACCGCGTCTCACTACCCGTTCGGGTTATACGCTTTAAGTACTAATAACGTTAATGGATTAGGAATTGGGAAGGTTGAATTAGAGGAAGTGAACACGCATTTGCGTGGAGGGAGAGTGGTAAACCATTTATGAAAAACTACCCCCAGTTCACTCGACCGAAGTTCGAACTTCGATCTCCCCGTCCTCAGCAGTCGAGCTCAACACGACAAGCGCGTTAGCCAACTACGCCACAATGGCGGGAATATTTTATAAGAAACACATTTTTATAAAACCAATAACGTTCAAACTATACGTATATATATAATACTGGTTTTGTGTTAATGGAAAGGTTGGAGTTCAAACCCCAGCCAGGTGTGAAAAGAAGCTTTTTATGTCTTTAAGTTTTACCACGTCCCGAAACATAGATCAGGGTACACTTCCGCTTTATATTTCCTTCATTAACTATACCCAATTAGTGTGAATATGCAGATGTATCGTACGGGTAGTAAGACGGTAGTGACTGGTGAAGAATTCTTAAACTAAATAAATCGGATGAGGTTGGGAAATTTTTTAGGAACTGTAAGAAATTTTGGTTGAATTTTGGCTAAACATAAAGGATAATATCAACTTATTTTTCACAATATATCTTAACACCAGTCTAAGTTATATGCATGCATTAATTCTGATAATGGTGTAAGGATGAGGAAGGTGTAACCTTAGAAGTAATGTACTGCCTTTATCATAGAGGGAGAGTGGAAAACCATTTATAAAAAAAAAATCCGATTATACCTGACCGAGATTCTAACCCAGTTCTCTCTATGAGTGGACATCTAGTCTAACGTTATAGAGTGATGACCATCAGTTGCGGGTACTATAAACTTTATTTTTGGGTATATAAGAGGGAGATAAAATCGTATTTGCGTGGAGAGAGAATGAACAAAAACCTATAAAAAGCCCACTATGAGGAAACCAACAACTCCCCAGTCAACGGTGACCAACTGCAACACGAATCTAATGCCTTTGAGGACTCATCTACATTTGTATGTATTTGCCCGGAGATCACATATAAAACGATATTTTGAGATGTAATTCAAATCCTGATCTCCCAGCTCGTAGTTCTCTAACCCTTCCAGATTATGCAGGATTAGTTTCAAGCAAAGCATTTTAGGAATGTTGTAAAGTTACTGATGTTTATATAAGAGAATATCAAATAGAATTTAAAAAATTCATCTACCATCACAATAAACAAAGTCCAGTACTTACCATTCCATTCCCCAGACCATCTTGGTTTAAGAAATCTTGATTAAACTGTGTGATTATTATTAGGAGGATATGAGTCAGTGTCGGTCTTTTTACGTCCGTGAATGGGAAGATGATGTTTAGATTGGTCAAGTAGTTCAGTAGATCACTAGAGTAAACATTACACACCATTTGTGGGTCCCATTTCCTCACTCGTTCTAGATTATGTTAAGAGTACAGTCATCTTCGTATAGTAACACCACGTCATGGGCCTTTTAGAAAATACAAATATTATTGCGGTCTTCATCAATAGCATTTTACTGTACTATTAAAAACTGTATCAACTGTAGATTGTATCAGAAATCATAGTTGATGATCATGTTACTTGGCACGTTACACGTTTGAGGTGTACGCATAAGTACTTATTACGTCAACGGTTTTAGAGATTAGGAAGGTTATATAAATAGGAAGTATACACGCACTCGCGTGGAAAGAGGGTGGAAAACCACATAAGGAAAACCAATCTTGGTACACCCGACCGAGATTTGAACCTCGATCTCCCCATCATCGGCAGTTTAGTATAATAAAAGAGTAGTGCGTTAGACCACGTGACCACCGATAAGAGTTACTTGACGTATTATTATGTAGGTTTAGTATTTAGTAACTTTTGAAACTATCGTGTTTTTTTGTATGTTAGTGTAGATGGATGCTTAATACGGGTTCAGAATCCCTCTAACTTGACCTCAGATAGGGCTCAAAGTAATTTAGTGGTGCCAAACCCCTATAGCTAAGGGGTTAGAAAATACAATCAGTGGTTTAGGAGAGCCTGGTTTTATTCCAGAAATAGTCTTGAAATCCAGTTAGTAAATATTTAGGTGATAGAATTGAGAGTGAGTTATTTGACTTTGTGTACCCGGTTGAGTATACCGTTTGGGTTTACGTTTATCTACTATCCACTATAATGGTTTATGGATGAGAAAGGTTATATTTAGACGAAATAAAGCCACATTGGCATGGAGAGAGAAAATTTGGAAAGATACTCTCAGTACTATCCAACCAGGATTTGAACCTCTATATCCCCACCATCGACTATCTATTCCACTGCGAGAGTGATGCCTTAGACTATGCGGCCATCAAAGCGAGTCAGACATATGTTGATGAGTCGTTTGAAAATGTGTCTGAAAAGCGCACGTGGAATATAATCTTATAAACATTATATTTTGCACCTCGTCTTACTAACCCATCCAGGAAATCCGCAAATTTTCACTATTGAGAATGGGATTATAAAGGTATAAAATAGAGGAAATAGGCCTACAACCGCATTTTAATGAAGAGAAAAATTAAAACAGCTTTTAAAATACGTTTCCTTGCACTTAGTCATGACTCGATCCGCAATCTTCTTACTATTATCAAACCCAAATAAACAATAATTACGCCTTTGCCCATGTGCCCATCAGTGTGGATTGGACAGTTTCGTGACGAAGTTTATTCTTATATGCATGGAGGGGAAGTTGAAAGTAAACCATTTTAGGAACTAACAACCTCAGTACACATGACCGGGATTCAAACCCCAATCTCCCCATTATCAGGAATGAATTACGAGAGTGACATCTTGGACTATTCAACCACCAAGGCGGGTAGTTTGAAATCATTCCATATAACGACGGTCTTAAAGTGCTCTCTCTATAACTAGCCCATTCGTAAGACTAGTAAAATATGTAAAAAAAAAGTTCCCAATATGTGTCATTAACGCATGACCTGTAAGGAGAAACACAGGGGACAAGCGTTTTAATTTTTTTTCAAACGAAAAGTAGGTTACTCACTAACAAACATCGCTAGGTTTTTAACATGTGACGCTTCCTAAAGTTTTCAACGAGCACATCAATTTTGGCGCTCCCCTTTGGTTGTAAACAATCATATCACGCTCATATAGCGTTGGCCTATGAGTTGTGAAGAACGGGCGAATATGTGGACTGTTTCCAAAATCAACTTCATCCTGGCAGGCGTCTTTTTTTGAACCCACTGGCCTGGCAAACATTTATGCAGTGAACTTCTGGGCTGATGAAAATATCAATGTGCTACTAACCAGTTGAAGATTCACGCGTTCGTCGATTTATACAACGATTGAGAGGAAAGTTTGTGACCTTGGATTGGTGCGTGGGGATGCCAATCACATATCTAGGGACCTTTGAGGTGGTCCCACACTGGATATGCTCAAGTCAGGTCCGTTCATTTCAGGTCCACTAATATCAGTTACACTAAGGTCTGGTAGAAAAATTATGGAAGCATGTTATTATATAAGACGATTCACTCTGTATCCACTTGGCTAATCTTCACCAATATCTAATCCACTCAGGTCAAGTCTGATTATCTGTGATACCATCAGATCAGGTCCGATCATTTCAATACCTTTATGATCTGGAATAAAAAGTTTGTATTAACGTTATTAAAAGGGAAGCCGCGAACTGGATCCACTCAGCTTATGTCAGCCTATGTCAGGTTTGTTCAGGTCCGGTCCAATCCACTCAGATCCACTCTTTGCATAAAAAGTTTGGAAGAATTTTATTATGTGGGGCTCTTAGCACTGTACCTTTTGATTAATGTCAGCCGAGTATTATAGGAAAGGAATATTTTAACCGAATGCAGGGTTTTCCAGAACGTGAAGAAAGCCAAAGTATTAACGGTTACCCGCCTCGGTGGCGTAGTTGGCTTACGCGCTTGTCGTGTTGAGCTCGACTGCTGAGGACGGGGAGATCGAGGTTCGAAATCTCGGTCGGGTGAACTGGGGGTGGTTTTTCCTAAACGGTTTTACACTCTCCCTTCACGCAAATGCGGGTTCACTTCCTCTAATTCAACGTTCCCAATTCCTAATCCATTAGAGTAACTAGTACTTAAAGCGTACAACTCGAACGGGTAGTAAGACGCGGTGCTAAATATTAATTAATTAATTATTAACGGTTAAAGCCAAAAATATCTACGTCTGCATAGAAGTGGTGAGTAGATAACTTGACGTCTATAAAAATAATGTTGTTTGTGTTATGCTCCAAATACAAGGGTGATGTTTAGTAGTTTATTCAGTAGATAAACTTTTAAATGAGTAAATCTGTCAACTTCCATGTAATAACCAATACAGTAGCTACTACGATGTATACGAAGCACCATCAGAGAGTCATTGTTTTCATCGTTGTTCCGTGAATAGTTAATGTCTTCAAAAATAATATAATTAATTTCAACAAGTAGTTTATTTGTGTTTCAATTACAAATTTAAATGTTTCTAGAGTGATATCTGTAGAGGTTTAAGCAACATTATTATTTGGAAATTGATTGATATTTTATTCAGTCAGATATTGTTTCAAGTAGCAATTTGTTTTTCTATCTGTCCGGGCTATGAACCACTTCCCCAACACCCTCACCCTCGTCTTACTAACCATTCAAGGCTATAAATATATTAATAATTACGCTAGTGGAGTAGGGATGAATAAAAGAGAATTTAGAGGAAGTGTAACCGAATTTGCGTGAAGGGAGAGTAATAAACCTTGTAGAAAAATCTATACTCAGTACACCCCACCAGGATTCGAACCCCTACCTCCATAAAGTGATATACCTACTGGAATAAGTTTATACTTGTGTAGTGACTAATAGTTTTAAAATGAATCGTTGGCGCTAAAGTGTTCACATGGAATAAGGTATCATTTTCAATATGTTTGACGATTATTATTATAATTATAATAATAATAATTATTATTATTATTATTAGCAACACGTCTTACTACCCGTTTGGGTTATAAGCACTTGTGATAATGTGTAATGTTAGGGTGATTGTGAGATTAAATGAAGGACCTACAGTTGAACGTGGAATCCGAACCACGGTGGATGCCTGGCATTCTACATATTCACAAGTTGTGATTAATACATGTCTGGTCAGAGGTGAAGGAAGGGTTTGGCAATCAGATAAATCTGAGCTGGGACTGATGATTGAACCCCGGAGCCCCAGCATAGAAGTCCGACACCTTACCCATAGACCGCCAGCTCACCTATAGGTTTAATGAAAGGTAAATGGCGAGTTCGAGGGTTGAATATCGGCAATGCACACACTACACACTCTATGTATCTGTGTATTTCTCCAATACCTTCAGATGACTAATGAAGGTGCATTTTCTTTAGGTTAATCTACTAATCCTTTTATTTTTGAAGATGTCGGTATAGATATTCATATTTATAACGTTCAAATAAAAGAAATTCAAACTTATTCAAAATATTTTGTTGGGATCTTAACGCTATCATAACACAATTCAAATACTTTTATTTAATATCTTGCTGGAATTCTGTTTAAAGAATATATCCTTACTTTAGGCTAGCACTAAACAACAAACTTAATTAAGAGAATTTATGAATATACAATTATAAAAAGAATTAACAGGCTTAAGCTATATAAAAAGTCCCGCCAGGTAAATTTAATTTTGCTTTATTGTATTCCTCGTGAAATGAATATTCGCGATTTTCCAATATCGGGTGTAAATTAGGTGATTTATCAAATAGTTAATTAAAAACCAACTTTGTAACAAAACAAGTGTTACAATTAATAAACCACATAAATGAGCACAATCTCTTCCAATGCTAACTAGATACAGTAAAATGTTCATAGGAAAGGTCTTTTACGACATATAGAGAAGTTACTAGATCTACTTTCAGGTTAGCTATTTATATTCAAGATTATGTTATCTGAATCTTACACTTTTGATAAAAATCATCAATACCTATAAACTAAAACCAATAAAATAGTTACATAATACTATCAATTTTGGCCTAAAAAATATATGTTTGTCTTCCCCATGATAGTTGGAGTGTATTTTTACACTATGAAAGAAGGTAAGGCGTATGAGTACCAAACGAACAATAGTGTGAGGTTTTATCGTTATATCACATAAAATAAGCTCAAACTATACGATTTTGTGGAGGGCTTGGCGTATTTAGAATATTATTTTGATAACCAAACAAGAAACAAACCTATGATAAGAGTTCACCATTAAAATCTGCAATTTCTCTCACGATTTGATATAGGAGTTTTTATTCTCGTTTCTCTTTGATTTTAAAGTACAATTAACATGTTAATAATGAATAATTAATAATAATAATTTAGCACCGCGTCTTACTACCCGTTCGAATTATACGCTTTAAGTACTAATTACGCTAATGGATTAGGAATTGGTAAGGTTGAATTAGAGGAAGTGAACCCGCATTTGCGTGGAAGGAGAGTGGAAAACCATTTAGGAAAAACCACCCCCAGTTCACCCGACCGAGATTCAAACCTCGATCTCCCCGTCCTCAGCAGTTGAGCTCAACACGACAAGCGCATTAGCCAACTACGCCACCGAGGCGGGTAATTAACATGTTGACGAGATAAATAAGTAAACAAATCTCGTTTCTATTTTTTATAATTCTTATTTTTTTATCATCAATTTCAGATAGTTCCAGCTTTCATATAATATACATACATACATACATACATACATACATAGTTAGAAATTTAATAATATAGATTCAATCTCAGTTCCTCCATCATTTCACAAAGCTCCAATAATAATTTTCAAATATTTAAAAATTATGGTATTTAAAGTAAAACCCACTATATTCCTGACAATTTTTCTGTATTAATTTTCCACTTTCATTGTGTCTATTTTATGAACACTGTCATTGAATGTAATGTGTTAAAAAAATCGCACTATGTAATATGTACAATTCGTAATACATGTATATAAATTTAGCCCTTTTTACACCCATTACTATTATTATTATTATTATTATTATTATTAGCACCGCGTCTTACTACCCGTTCGGTTTATAAGCACTTACGCTAATGTGTAATGGTAGGGTGATTGTGAGATGAAATAGAGGACCTACAGTCTAACGTGGAATCTGAACCACGGTGGAGGCCTGGTATTCCCCAAAATCACAAGATGTCTTGTCAGAGGTGAAGGAAGGGTTTGGTAATCAGATAAATTTATACCGGGACCGGGGATTGAACCCCGGCCGCCAGCATAGAAGTCTGACACCTTACCCCTAGACCGCCAGGTCACCTACTACACCCATTACTGTTTCTAGCCTATTCAAACCATATCTTTTCCACTACCGGCCTGCTAGGTCTGTCATAGATTCATGTCTTATAACCTATCGTAAGATTATGACACACACAGCATCCAGTCCCCAGCCATTAATTTATCCCTTGTATATATCCGGACATGCCAGGAATCAAACTAAGGCTCCTTAACTCAGTAGTCAACCACGCTACCAAGTGAGCTTAAAACTTTGCCTAAGTTTAAGAATTTATTTACGAATTAGTAATAATAAGACCACGGGCCATTAATGGTTTGTGGATTACTGGTTGAGAGACATTGAGCCAAACTAAACCTTGTTTAAAAAAAAAGAAAGAAAGTGAGCCTTGCCTTCATCCAGACAGTATTGAGATTCAGGCTCCAGGGTCTAAGACTCACTTGGGGGGATGGAATTAATGTGATGGTTCAATGGCGTGGGCAAGTATAGGTCTTAGGCCTAACGGACATATTGTAAGGTGTTTCGATGAATAGGATGAGAGGCCAGGTTGTAGAATGGAGGAGTCTTAAGTGGAAAATTTGATAGAGTGGACAAAGGGTGTGGGATTGACTACTCGTTTCTAATTTATGCAAGTCTAGACTTCCCGAAAGAGGTTGAAATTTAGCTACGTAAAACGTAGAGCTAAGAAGCTAAAGTGAGACCTATAGGTGTGATGTGATTTTTTAACTATTTTAAATCGTATGTAAATATAAACACTACTGTAGTAACTAAACAAGTTATTGGACAAAGTTTATAATAAACTAATTCTTTAGTTTTAATATTTGGGTCGTTTTTAACACGTGAAATTAAACAAAAATATGTAAATAAAATTTAGGAATATTTTTTTATTCCTATACTATAAAGGTAATATGATTATAACACTAAACCTATCAGTGATCATTACAGGTCTTCTTCGTCTCATATTTGAACCACTAGATAAGTGTGGCTTATCGTCTTTAGTTTCAAAACACAAACGTGTAAATTATCAATCTTGGTTTTCAACGCTCCACTTTGCAATTTTTTTAAAAATATAATTTCACACAGTCCTATAAGTTTTAATCTATAACCTAAAAAAAACTTATTTAAAGACTTAGCTTTCATCTTAATTAAGTTATTTTATTATAATTTTATCTACAGATGATTTGTAATCACGCCATGTAATCCCACAAAGTGGACAATCGTGTCTATCAATACTCTCTTCCCGTTGTAATGGTTATTGAAAACCTTTTACTGCATTTATATAATCTGTCTTATCTTACTTAATAATCATGAATGATTATGTCGTATTATAGCCTAGGATGTTTGTTTGCAAGCAATTAGATGAATACTTATATTGATATTCTCAATTAACATGGAATATATCAATTATTGGTTTTAAATTCAAGCTTAGCTAGTCATAGTAAAATATTTTCAATTCTCAAATCAATGTTTATAGGCCTAGTCATACACTACATGTGTTTCCTTTGAATCATCTCGTTTTGATTTGAAAACTTTTCGATGTCTTAAAACAATATGTGGACTTGTAACACCCTGTAAAATTCATCTTAACAATATTAACTCTCTTTAATTAACACAGACTTGTTTATTTTCATATATATATATGCCTACTTCATATTTTTAGTTCGGCCATTTATATGAAACTTATTTAAAGAGTATTTGTTTTGAGAAGTTTGAGCGATAAATATAGCTCTTTTTCTTTGGGTTTAAAACAAAATTTTATATAAAAAAGTACTATTTTTTTTAAATAGATAAAAAATATCTAAGGAGGACTATTCCCTAAATTGTTTAGGAAAAACTAGTTTCTTTATGAAATTATGTGACTTAAAGCTTACAAAGTATTTTAATTTTCTTTGCTTATTTTGATGGTTAAACTAGTTTGATTTTCAATCAATGTTTTAATAAGTTCTATAAATAGGACTATACTTAAAAATTTGAGTTTTATGAACTATTTAAAAAAAAAATGCACACTTATGTAATGAGCATACGTGTGAGTAAACTAATAAACGCAACCAAGTTAGTTTTATGTTTATTAAATAGAATAATTCATATAGACCTTATGCATTTAAAAATAATTGTTAAATAGCCTTTTTTAATAAAAATATAAGCCGTCCATTAAAATACCTATACGAAATAAACAGTCCAGTCTAATGTATCGTGGGAGCCACAGCTAGTATACATTATATATGTGTCGCTTTTGATCTTTGCCACTGCGTGGAAGAGCCGCTGCGTATTGTCAATTAGTCCTAACTAGTACTAAGTTCGCTTATAGTTCATTACGCCGACATTCAGCTGTCTCTCCACAAACTCGGAACAGTAACAACGATCAAGACGTAACGTTGGGAGAGCGAATGATTTGAAAGATATTGCCACTAATTTCAAAGAGAGTCTAATAACTTTCTTTTATAGGAGAGGATTTATTTCCTGTATATACCCAGCGAATGTAAACGATTCCATCAAGATTCCTCGAGATGTGATGACAAAATTGTTACTTGTAATACTCCTGACATTTATAGGACATCGTAATTTTGCCCTCATAACCATTTTAAGAAAGCTATACGTTTCATCGTTTTGTTAACCCAACACAAATCCCCACTTGTCAGATAGAGATAGTGCTAATTTAAAGGTTGCGTTAAACAGACAGTGGAATGAAAGTTTTTAAAGTCGAGAAAAAAAAATGTATTTATTTGGAACGACCTCTAAGTAGTGTAAACACATTTTATTTATGACATGTGGACGAAATTTAACGGGGAAAACCTTATATTTATAGATTATAGTTATTTTGGATACAATTCATCTGAAATATATATTGTTTATTGTGACTTATTAAACAGTCACGCATTTTAATTTTTAAAAAGTCGGTTCTTAAATACTAAACAAAACTAAACACAATCGTTTAAAGTACAGTAAGTTTAAATTTACGTTCAAAATTTCCCGTCTATTTATTTTTAGCTAAAGAAAGTATTTAAAGTAAGCATTTAAACGATTTTTATGTTATTTTTGTTGGAAACCAATGTGATCTGCTCATGATTTTCTATCTGATACCTTACACAACATTTTCATATTTATTTAAGCAATATTATGTAATTATTGACGTTTTTAAAGTTATTGGGAATGCCAGGCCTCCACCGTGGTTCGGATTCCACGTTAAACGGTAGGTCCTTCATTTCATCTCACAATCACCCTACCATTACACATTAGCGTAAGTGCGTATAGCCCGAACGGGTAGTAAGACGCGGTGCTAATAATAATAATAATAATTTAAAGTTATTACTTAATGTAGTAAAACTTGAATAAAGGTACCTTAAGCATATTTATTTAGCAACGAAACAATCAAGTGACAGATTAATCTATTCAGAATAGATAAAATAGGGTATATCACCTTAAAACTTTGGTTATAGGCTGATTGTAGAATGTGTACTAGTTTGTTAGTAATGGGTACATTTTTAAATAACTAGTAGTTTATAATATTATTATGTTGAACATTACTATCTTGTATTCGATATTAAGAGATAAGACTATTTTTATTTGTGAATTCTATCAATTATAATGTGTATTCCTGAGCCAATATTTGAACTGTTTGAACTCACGCAGGATGTATTTTATGTTTGTAATATATGTAAAAAAAATAAGCAAAATTCTTACTTAACACTTTAAATCAGTTGCTTGGAATTAATAAATTATGAACCGATATAGATCAATTTTTTTCTTGATGGGTTACTTTTGCACTATTGGATAAAATAATGCGAAGGCTAACCACGTCTTAAACGAACTTACTTATTTATCAAGTATATTTTTTAATATTCAAGTTGAAACATACAGTATTGCTTAGTCCATGTTTTGAATAACATTTAAAATAAAATTGATCCCTAAAAAAATCAGTAGGCTAACGATAGCATATACATTTTTTTAAAGCCTACGTTTCTATTATAAACCTTGTATTTCCATTTGCGTATTTAGTAAATATACAAGACCAGATCAAGTGTAGGAGATGACGGCAGTTTTATTATCAAAATAAAAAGATTAGAGTGTCAATAAGTTGCTCCACTCACCAGCCACGGTGGTGTGCGAAATAATCTCCCTCTGGGAATGCCTGGGTTGATCCACGGCTGCGGGCAAAGATTGGCAGCTGGCAACTCCGTCTCAAAACAGTCGCCACTTTCTCTTCCGTATCCAATATAAACTACCAAATTATATCAATCCTTCTATGCCTCCTTTAACGGTCATATGAAATCTCAAACTCAATTCACAACATGTCACTCACTTCAGCTGTTTTAATCAGATTTAAGAATTTACCTTTCAAATATAATATGGGTCATTTTCCCCCCGCCCGCACGACACTTTTAAAAAAAAATAAAGCCCGCACTAAATATGCGTTCCTCTAGTTCAAAAACACTATCCTTATATATAAAAACACTTTTTGCTTAGAGTATTCTAAATGCTACCACCTTATTTATTAAACTGTAGCATAGAATTAAACTAAAAAACAGCGAATATGTTGGTCTGTAAATATCAGAACGTTTCTGTCATTTCGTCTTAAATTATAATAATCAATTTTTTAACACTTTTTAAACGTAATAAAAAAAACCAAGTTCGTTTTTTTTACGTTTCACTGATCTGAATGATATTAAGTCCAACATTTACGAGTGTTCTTTTTCTCGTTATGATGCGGGCATGAGGTCAACTACAAGTATCAGTTTGTTTACATGTGGGGAGGTTAACTGTAGTGAATAAAAACGGCTGAGAGGGGGAAAAAATAGGAGTAGCTCTATCGACAACACGTCCGTCTCTAGCGGTTGCGCGCAGCAAACTGAAGTGATGCTTGCTGCCGCCAGTTCGATCCAACACCGCATTGAAACCCAAGGCTTTGCAAAGAGCTTTATGCTTTGCCGAGGTTCCCGATTCTATTGTGAGGCGGGACAGAGAGAGAGAGAGCGAGTGAGAGGAGGGAGCAGAAATAGGGAGGATTCTCTATCCTTCTCAATCCCCTTGCCGAACCTGCGCCTTTTGCCCAAACCTCCCTCAAGTCTATCGCACCAGCTTCCAGCCCCCTTTAGAATACATGACCTACTCTCTCTTTCTCTCTCTTTCGCTCACACACGTAGCGTCGCGCATGCGCGTCAGCGTATGCCCTCCAGAGGGGTTAGGTCTCGATTATTGGAAGAGCCAAGATTTTTTTCGGTTGGTGTGAGGCATTAGTGGAATAGCCCACGAAGTGGGGGAGGATATCTTAGGCACAGGACAGATGAATATTGTTGATGATACTTTTAAGTCATTTCAGTTAAAAGAGTAATTTGGACGTGTGAATGTTGTTTTAATATCTCGATCCATTCATCGCACAATTGAAAAAAACAAACAAAAAAACTATGATGAATCATATTATTAGAAGGTCTCACACTTTAAATTTATTTAATAAGAACGTATCTGTAAAAAAAATATCTTATAACAGACTTTTATAATTTAAACTTAATTTTCATATTTATAGGGATCAAATTAATCATCTAGGCCTAATATGTAAAACTGTTTCTTATCTACCAATGAAAGTTTTTCCTCTACTATTTTATTCTAAATATGTCCTTGATGTAACAAATTTGTAATGACTAAAATAAAATAATATTTCAACGTTTGTAGTATTAGGTGCAGGGGATATACTTCACAACCCGACCAGCTTAACTAAAGTTTTTATTTATAATCGAAACTTACTATCCGTTCGGGTTATACGACTATGTGCTAATTACGCTGATTTATTAGAAATGTGAAATGTTGAATTTAGAGGGAGTGTACCCGCATTTGCGTGGAAGGTTGAGACGAGAACCATTTACAAAACAAACTGTTTATTTATCTTCATAAAAAATTTGCTATCGAGTACTACTTGATATCCACACGTTTAAAATATTATCGTAGGGATAATAAAGGAGGTAGTGAGAGTGGGTAGCAATGTGATAAACATGCAACCAGCCAGGATTCGATCTCCAGCCTCTATGCTACCAACACACCAGATAAGATGAGATGGAAATCCTTGCCCGGGTGCCTATCAGAGCGAATTTCCTCAAAATGTGATACTTAACAAAAGGATTCCTCTTTTATTCAAAGGATCGTGCTCTAGTGTTTTATACTGGTTGGTACCTGTTCACCCTAAATTAAGAAGATAAAAAACTTTACACCTACATCCCACATCGTCAGTTTATCGTCCTACGAATAAGAATCAACCAATCTTTAAAACAACCAAATTTCAATATCGATGAGAATCGAACACCGGAGTCTTTTATCAGTAAACATACTCTATTTATAACGACATAATAATAATAATTGATATTCATTATAATTGCAGTAAGGAGAAACATGAATGTATTATAAAAGGAACGTACTTAGATGTTAAATATACTCAAATTGATTGGTATAACTTCTTTGGTCAATTAAATCAAGATAAAAATAAGAAACAAAACTTCCAATATAATTTATTTAAGGAAAAAACCTAATTATCATGAACTATGAAGTCAATTAAAACGGGTAAAATAACATTTCTAAACTCGTCAGTGAGATTGTTACAATAATAATATTGTTCTGAACTTATTAAATTAGCGGAAAACAAGGAAATAATAAGTGATTTATTTTGTGAAGTTTGGGTCCAAAGAAGATTATTTATTTATTTTAATGCACACGTCTCAAAATAAAGGAGATTATAGGCTACGGTTTAAGCCAAGGTATAATTTGAGGAGAGGGGATAGAAGAAATGAACACTTATTCGACTAGAGGGATCGGTAAAACCAAAGTGGAAAATCAAACCTTAGAGATATTCGAATTTTAACCTCCTTGTCATAGATGATCTAGGTCTGAGATCCTAATGCCTTATACCACAATAACCCCAGCAATGGTTTATTTTTAGTTTTAAATTTCTTACCAAATGTTTAAAGAAATATTTATTCAGCTCATTTTCTCTTAAGCCTTGTATACAAAACCGAGTATTTGACTATTTCTAAGAATAGCTTAAAAGTGTGGCAATATGGAAAATAATATGTATTTCAAACAGGCCCCTTATTCTTTACAATAATTAAAATAATTAAATGAAAAGGAACAACCCCATTGCTCTCTACAACAGTCCCTACAATAATCGCTATAGTTATAAATTCTGAAAAATATACCTACATTTCTTTCGGTGCTGCCAAACGGGGCTCAAAGACTAAAAACAACTGTGGAACCTTGTGCGATTCCAATATACTTCAAAGCAGGTACACAATTTCGGCCTTTGCGCTTTCAGTAGGCCTAGATAACCGGCTTGTTTCCAGGCCATGACGTATTATTCAGGATTGTACCACTAAACTGTTGTTTCCTCTTCACTGTCAATTTAATTGACCCCATACAAAATTATGTTATGAGTGGATGTATATCGGGTTCGAAGGTCAAGTTCGATACTGAATGGCAGTTAACCACTTACTATGTTGTTGTTTTATAGCATCACGTCTTACTACTCGCTTAGGTTATACTCTTGTGTACTGGTGACCTGGCGGTCTAGGGGTAAGGTGTCAGACTTCTATGCTGGTGGCCGGGGTTCAATCCTCGGTCCCGGCACAGATTTATCTGATTACTAAACCCTCCCTTCACCTTTGACAAGACATCTTGTGAATGTGGGGAATGCCAGGCCTCCACCGTGGTTCGGATTCCACGTTAAACTGTAGGTCCTTCATTTCATCTCACAATCACCCTACCATTACACATTAGCGTAAGTGCGTATAACCCGAACGGGTAGTAGGACGTGGTGCTAATAATAATAATAATAATAATAATAATAATAATAATAATAATAATCTTATGTAATAATTACGATAGTGGTTTTAGGGATTATGAAAGTAATGTCTAGAGGAAGTGTACTCGTATTTGTGTGACGGGAAAGTAAAAAATCATTTTGGAAAAAAAACATTCTTAGTACATCCGAACGACCATCATCAACAGTCTAGCTTACTGCGAGAGTGGTGCGTTAGACCACGCGCACGCCGAAGCGGATCATTTACTATTAAAGTCCTGTCAAGCCTTGCTTACCTTGGTAGCAACTTGGGAGAAGCCCTTGCAATTTTCCTGATGAATAATGTGTTATAATTTGAAGATTTCTAATAAATATTTAAAATAAAAATTTTATCTTTTTAAATCTTCTGTTTGAAATCATTCTTTTACTGTGTTCTATCAAATAATTATTCCATTATTTTGGAGAATTACAAGAATTACTGGTGAAATAAGATCATTTCTATCTGGTTTGTCTCTTACTCAGGAGGCTGAGGTTCGAATCTCGGATAGGGGACAATGAATGTTGTTTCATCCTTAAAGGCATTAAATCTATTATTTAGGTGAATTTGGTTAAATTTTCTTAACACTAAGCTTCCTAATGCTGTGCTTCCGTATCAGTTGGTGTCCCATACATATATCTTGAGTGGGCAGTAAGACATTTAAACATAGGCAAAAATTAATATATACTCTTCCGGTCCTAAAAACTCTACTTATTGTTGTTGCCACACCAGCTATTATCATCATCATCATTATTATTATTAGCACCGCATCTTATTACCCGTTCCGGCTATACGCACTTACACTAATGTGTAAATGGTAGGGTGATTGTGAGATGAAATGGAGAACCTACAGTTTAACGTGGAATCCAAACCACGGTGGAGGTCTGGAATTCCACACATTCACAAGTTGTGATTAATACACGTCTTGTTTGAGGTGAAGGAAGCCACATCAGTTAATTAAAGAACATTTAAGAGTTTGAAAAAAATCAATTTAACCTTTTTTAATTAATGTACCTATACGTCTTACAATGAATAGCGTTCAGGATTTAATATTATAAATTTAACTCTAGGTTGCTACTATTTTATTACTATACAATTAAGCTACCTTTGATTTCCAAGTTTTTAAGGAAAAAGTTAGCAGTGTTTTAGATAGTTTGGATTGCAGGTATAGAGGAATGAAATTTAATTTTTCATTAATTGAACAGTTATGTTGCTTTGGGGATTAGAAAAGGATAATATGTGCCTGGTGGGTAAATTTAATAGAGTCGTTGCGTGACCCAATGTTTCAATAATTATAATCCCTTGACTTGAATCTTCAGTTCACTTCATCCTTTAAATGAATTAAATAAAAAGTCCTGAATTCACTAATCTTTAGTATTTTTACTAGTTTTTGTTGAACTGACCTGTCTGACCCCTCGCCCCCACCCCCCTTATTTTGATCAGACAGACACATTTCCCTCTGATTTACGGTTTTGTTGGGCGTGGTAACCCTGGAATTAGGTAATTGTATTATCTAATTGAAACTTAATCTACCTGTCATAATGCATCCAATTTATTGCATGACTAACGTTTCAGACAGTGTGACCACCAGCTCAGGTATATCTTTGTTGGACAATTGAAAATATATTTCCCTTCTTAAAGGGCTTTCACTGAGATTTATTAAAATTATATACTGTTAGAACAATATTATAGGACTTCCTTTTAGATTTGGTATTAGTGACGCAGTCTTGTGCATAAACCTATTTATTTTTATTAAAATGCTAAGTAAATAAATAAGACAACTAATATTTTTTTATTAAATCATTATTCAAGCAATCCAAAAATCCTTTAACAACAATTAAAGCCGTATTATAAAACACAAAGTGTATGGGATTATTAGGGCTTTTCTAAAAATGTACAGTTAACCCCACTAGGAAAAGAGGAACTATGGACTATATAATATATTGGATCTTTATTCTAATGTACAACCTCACATTTCATCCTTTTATCGATTCGATTAAATTGGAAAACTTAAACGTTTAGTTCTGTTAAGAGTAGACCTCGCTCCCTTAATATTATTATCACTACTACAGTCTTACTAGTAGTTTTGCTAGTAGTTCATCTCACTCCCTCCATGTTTTAATCACTAATACAGTCTTACTAGTAGTTCTGTGAATAGTACATCTCACTCCCTCCATGTTATTATCACTACTATAGTCTTACTAGTAGTTTTGTGTACAGTACACCTTGCCACACCTTGATTTCTTTTTTAGCACTGCGTATTATTAACTGTTTGGTTCATACGCTTATGCACTAATTACGCTAATAGTTTTAGGGACTAAGGCTATAATTTAGAGGAAGTATACCAACATTTTCGTGGAAAGATAGTGAAAAATCATTTTGTATAAACACCTTCATTACAACTGACCAAGATGTAAACCTTTATCCCCGCGTCATAGTCCATCTAGTCTACCACGAGAGTAGCACGTTAGATTATTTGACCACCGAAGTGGGTAGCCCTCCATGTTCCATTATTGAGTTCAATTCAAAGCAATATGCTACTATTTAAGAGATAATCACTGTATTAATTTGTATAGATGTTTAAAATTTGAGCATGCTTGAGAGTATTACTGTGACTCAATTTTAGCTAGAAAATCCCTTGTTTCCGTATGTTCCAAATTTGATTGAAATCCTTAGTTAATTTATAAATTTTGGGAGACACTAAGAGAAACAGATTTATTATACGAATACATTTTTCTTCTACCGTGAACTAACTATGCATCAAAGTATTACAAGATTTAAATTCACGCGCACCAATGTTCACATGATCTATGGCACCAAACTCGCAATAAAATGGTTTGAGTGATGTGGAGGTGAAGGAGAGAATTTTTTCCGGATACTCTTGGGAAAGGGGACTCTATATGATATGTATGATTTCGGTTTTTCCCATCCATTCTACACGATAATAATTATGAATGAAATTTCTCTAAAACCACATCTCTTATCCCACCTACAAATAACTATGGCGTTAAGGTGGTATTTAAGAGGATGCGAGAATAAGCCAGTGTTTTTGCAGTTTTTATGGCAAAACAGTTATTTGGGTAAAATAAATAAAATATTACTCCAGTACAAACATATTATTTAATTTTCTTCACATGATGACCTCAACAATCAACATTACTTGAATATCTTTCAAGGGTGCCCAGAATTTAATGAAAACTTTTTCTCTTCATTTAAAAAGTTTCTCATCTAATACTGCTATGCTCATAATGGATATTCAGGAACTGTTTATATCAACATAGGTGAAGAAAATTAAGTTTTATGTTTTTACTGGGGAAATATTTTATTTATTTTAGCAAAAAAAAATAAATATATATATATAAAAAATTGTTTTGCCATAAAAACTGCAAAAACACTGACCTTATCTCACGTCTCCTTTCATCCCACCTTAAACGTCATAATTTAAAAAAATACAATTTCTAACAACGCCCATACATCCGTGTGCCTCCTTCCTATAACTCATGAATCAATCACATCTCATCCGGCCTAGGAAAAACCACACGTCGGCTCGTAGCGTTTGGAAATCTTCAAGTCAAAGTCAGGGGTAGCTAGCGCACGCAGGTATAACAAACGCACGCACGCACGTCAAGACTCCCGTTTGCCACGCACTCGTGCAAAGTCGTAACTTTCAAACCTCCCGTCGACAGTTAATATCCTGCTGACTACTAAGTAGAATTCACTTTTTTCTCCTCTTTAGAATCGCTAGAGTATAACAGGGGGAACTCCGTACGCCGGATATTTTTTTTAGTTTAGAATTACGATATTAATCCCATAGTTGAATTGCGAAGGCATAAGAGTGCCGTTTTATTATCAAAATCAAACAAATATTCTTGTAGTACTTGAGTTATGTACTCACTTAATTGGTTTAAAAAATAAACATGAAAATAATTTTTTCCCACTTTTTTCTGTTGATTGTGTAGATACTCCAAGAACTATTGTTGTTATTAGCACCGCGTCTTACTACCCGTTCGGGTTATACGCATCCAAGAACTATTAAACCATTATAAGTTCACCAGTATTCTATTTACAACACAAAATTACTTATAGTTTTCAATATTTCCAGGAATAACTGAAAATCATTCATTACGATTACGATTATAATATAAAGGAAAGTAAATTTCATTTTTAGTAAAATGTATACATTTTTTCAAGCTCCATGCCTTACTACCCATTCAAGGTCACGCGTATGTACTAATAACGCTAATGGGTCAGGGTTGATTAAGAATGGATTTAGAGGAAATGTACCCACCTTTTTGTGGAGAGAGAGGAAGTCAGAAACCATTTAGGAAAATCCACTCTCAGTACACCCAACTGGGTTCAAACTATGATTTACTTGTCATCTGCAGTAGGCTATAGTCTATTTCAAGATTTTGAGAGAAGCGCCTTAGACCATGCAGCCAAGGAGGTGGTTTCAGCTATTGGTGTTTTGAACAGGATAAGTTAAACTTGTTAAGGAAATATTCTGAATTTGTTACGTAACACAAGGTTTAATGTAGTATATGGTGTGAGGGGATATAACATGTGTTAGAATCAACATGCTGTATTCTGCACTTCTTTTTCTTTTACTTTCTTATGAACCTTGGGAAAGAGGATATATCGTTATCGTAGAAAAATAAATATAAATTTTGAGGGATGTTGCCCCTGAGCCCCTGAAAACAAAAAAATATGGCGTTTTCGTAATATCGTCACGCGTCTATATGTTACTCAGCCTAGAACTGAGACAATTCTATCACTCAGGTATAAACTCCGTATATAGAGTTTTAAACAGGTTCTCCTTAAGATTCTTTAGAATAATCCATCCAACCCTAAAATTAAGGGTAGTTTACTCACAGGTGAAAAGAGAGAAATCTATTTTCTCGAGATTAGCTTTAACAGTTTTGAGTAAAATTCGTACATAGGTAATATTTAGCATTAAAAACAAAATGGTGAAGCTATTCATCCAGGATAATTACTTTAAGGGTAGTTTACATTGGCATATATCCATCCAATTTTAAACATATCCCAGTAACTATTGGATGTATGAAATAGCTTGCCATTGCAAAGTCATAGGACTTATATACAAATTATTATTTCTGGATAACTTAATCTAAGTTTTAAATTCAAATGCTTAGCCCACACAGATGGACCGGGTGGTGTGAGAAAGATTAAGAAGAAATCTTACCCACGTGACTTAGGGCGTCACTCTAACAATATAGCCTACTGGATTGATAGCGAAATGAGTTAATGCTGGGACCTCGGATAGGTGTACCAAGTGTTTGTCCCTAAATGGTATCCAACTCACCCCACACATAGATACATGCACATCTACACTCCATATAATCTATGAGGGAAATGCATAGTTACTATAGGGGAAAAGCGTTGTAATTATTTCGATTTCGTATGGTCAATCTTCCCTAAAATATACGACACATTTTGCTACGCTGACTCATCGATGTTGCCACTGGCTCACTTTTATTCCAGCACACTACCTTCTGATATTGCTGTAATCTAGGATATTTGGCAACAGTTAACCGAGAGAGAGAGAGATAAATATTTTCACAATTGGACCTACAGTTCCCTCAACGGTTATATAGAGTATAGTCTGAGTTATGCCTTTCCATTCCTAAACCTCTTAGCCTATTTAAAAGTGCCAGTCTGTATAAATAATATAACGCGGGGCAGTAGAATTGGACGGTTTTCAATCTATTTTAAGAAGGAGTAGATGTGATTTTAAATAATATAATTACAGCATATTAAACTCAGAACCTAGAAGTAAAATGACATTAGTTTTAATAACTCAAATTCTATTCAAGATAAAAAAAAAATCAACATTCGGATGTTGATATAGAAACCAGTTTAGCATTTATGTGAAATAACTCTTTATAATATTTGTTCAAAACTCTCTTTTATTTCAAAACGAGTCGCGCGCGCGTTTTTAATACAACTTTTTTGTGAGCCTTTTGGCAAATTTTTCTTTTTTTGTTATTCGGGAATGAGCGTTTTAAGTGTATTCATCTAATTTATTTGCTCTGTTATATGTTTTCCTCGTTTTTAGACCATCACAAGCTCACGGAGATGAAGATAACATTTTCACAATCGCTCCCCTGGACCAGTATATATATATATTTTTTTTTTTTTCAAACATGGCGCACGCGTGCAACTACATGACCGTGTAGTTCGCAAGCATCTCGCCAGACAGCGTCTGTGTCAGTAATATCCTGCAGGCGGCCGCCCAGAAAAGCCGCTTGTCCTGGCTTTAATTAATATTCCAGTCCTGCTGGAAGAGAGATAGAGAGAATAAGAGAGTGTGAGTTTTGGTCGGGTGATGAGGGGTAGGGGGTAGAGAGAGGCTCGTGGCTTTCAATTCCACGGTTACATTTTTTTAATCCTACCACCGGGACTTCTTCTCTTTTACACACACAGCAATATATATATGTAATAGTGATATTTTAACATTTCTACGAGTTCAGTTATGCAAAGATACGGAGGATAAAATGTAGAAAAGCTTTTTAACCAAAAAGTTAATGCTTTAACGAAATGAGTTTAGGTAACCTAAAACTTTTGTTTCGTTCTTGAATACCGCTCCATCATTTCAGGAAGAATGGTATTGTACCAGGCTTATTGACAGTCAATAAAATTATAAATATTAATTCTGAACACGTCATGGTTCCAAGTTTAGATATTATAGCTTATACGCCGTATAATGCAGGTTGGTACACCCCTCTCAATTTCACCCCCAGAACGGTATTTTATAGTAGTTTAAACTTAAGTAACGTAAAGGAAAGAGTCTTGTCTTTTTAGGTTTTACGTTAGTAAGGATGTCAGGATTTTAATTCCAAATGGCTGTATGAAAGATTAATGGTTTTCCACGTTCCCTTCATATAAATGTGTGTTGTGTCTCTTAATATTAACTGTCTCCTCCCTGCTACTTAAAGGGAAATATTGGGAGGCCTGGACAGCTAGTAAGACACGAAGCATAGAGGGTGAAATCATTTTTGGTTGGGTAGTAAGATTTTTGATTGAGGGTATTTGCTGAACATTGAAGAAAATATATATTCAATCATAATAATTGTGTCAACTCTTATAGTCTACAGTGAACGATATATATATCATATTTAAATTTAATTAAATGGGAAAAAACAAAAATACAAACCAAAATACAAAATGTTTACCTTATACTAAGATTTAATACAAAAGAAAATAATAAACAATTTTAATTAAAGTGGTTTTACAAATGTAACAAACAATGAAGCCAACCCATACCACTTTGAAATTTAAAACAATTTTTGATACTCACATTAAAAAAAACTTAAAAGATTTGGGATTATTTGAAACATACCCCTTTCCTGATTGGGAATGTATTTAATGATATTGCGATATAAATAATTAGTCGTACAATTATATCCTTGTGACCCGTACATTATATACTGGATTGCCCGGGGAAATAATGTCGGAGTTTTAATACTGGTCAGGTGTACTGAGTTTTTCTCCCTCTATAATAGCTTTCACTCAACTGTCTACGAAGATGAGGATACATTTCCGCTAAAATTAACCATCAGGGTTGTCCCAATAAAACAAATTTATAGATAACACTAAGACTCAGCATATGAAAGTTTGTCTTATATTAATGTTGCTAAGTGCTTTTTTAGAGCCATTGGGGCTATCACTATTTGAAATTATACTAATAAGGTAGAAATTATGAAGGTAGAGATTAGAATAAATGTACTCGTCTTTGCATGGAGGATGAGTAGGAAACCTTTTATGAAAAACAAATCTGAAACTTACCGTCACCAGAACACTGGATTTGATGATATTGACGTATAGTTTGCGTGTCCATCAGTGTGAGATAAAAATAGGTTATTATTAGCTGTATACACATTAACAAGCTAATCTACATGTGTACCTCTAAATATATATTTAATCGTACTCTTATTAAATCTATTATTAGATGTGCATGTCTTAGACAGTAAGATCTATCTTACAAAAGTGAACTAATACAAAAACAACCATATGTCGAAATAATATAATTTCATTCAGTTTATGTAAAATGGATTTTAAATGTGACTTGATTGTCTTTTCATCCGAACCTCTCAATGAGTGAAACTTTAATTCTCGAGAGACTATTTTGGACAACCCTAGCCTTCAGAGTTTTCAAAACTTGAAAATAAAGAAACAGTAAGAGAAGAGCCAAACTTTGGAGACGGAGTATATGCACACATACAAGTTATAATTTCATAATTTTCATGCAAGAGGTTGTGGGCTATGGCCGGGGTGTGGGTTGGGGTAAGAAGAGTAGAATGTGGGGTTGCGGGGAAAAGGGAGTTAAGAAAGCCGAGGTGCTTCACATCATATCTAGAAGTTTGTTAAAAGGGTTGTTGAAATTTTTCCGCGCGATTTGATCATGTTGCTTTCCTCCGCCCTCCTCCTCACCCCACTTACAATCCCGTTTTCCGCTTTTCGATAACGAGTTAGAAATTACAGTGAAGTGAGTCTATGTAGGCCTACGGTTTGTCATAACGAAGTCAAAATTTAGGAAGTATATCGTTTGATCAAACGTCAACGGTGTGGAAGGGGGAATATAAGGGGTGATGAGAGGAAAATACCTTCCAACTGTGCTTTAATTAAATAATTAATTGTAATTAAAGCAAACTTTGTTAATGATTGGAAACGGTAAAAAGTTTTTTTCGTTTGCTAAGTGAAATGAGAAATAAGGAATTTTTTTTAAATAAAATATGGAACATTTTAAAATAAAACAAAAAATTTAAAGATGTAATATTAAAATAAATTTAGTAAGGATTTAACGTGTGATGCAAATTTTTTCTTTTTTTTCTTTTTTTTTTCCCCATCCAGACTATCAGCATGTTTTCGCTATTTATGTAAGAGTAAGGAAGTTATCATTTTATCATTTATAGGACATATATCAGTATTTGCGTAGAGTGAAAGTAAAAAAACAAATTTTAAATGTTCCACGTAATTCAAAGGAAAACTAAATTTTCACATTCAAACAAATGAAATATATAGTAATAAAGCATTTTTACCTTTAAGTTTGTATTACAAGTATTAATATTAATTTTGTAAATTCGGTTTACATGTGGAGCAACCAGGAAATTTTAAAATAAAAAAATATTTCTAATCAAAACTTTAATTCAAACTAAATCACAAATTCAATACTTAATCTCTCTTTAATCTTAAAATAAATAAATTTAAAAAAAACACGTAAAATTGGTGATAATATACATTGTTGCGGAAACAACCATAGCCTACACGAAATAATAAACACTTATTAACAGAACATTGGGAAAAGAGTAGCATCTCTTTCCACCAAATAATATATAAGAATTAATTTAATTTTTAAAGACTTGAATGAAAAAATATAAATATTGGCTTATAGCTCAGAAAATATTGATTTAAAAAACATTTTAAATAAAAAAGTTGTATATTAATAGTACTGCATCTTTACAAGGATAAATTATTCCGTATCTCAAATAACTACGAAGATAATATGATCAAAATTGGAAATTTATACTTATGTAAAGTGCACAGGAAAATGAAAACTACCATTTTTATTATAATGTTAAACAGTATCTAGCTATCTACCTATCCATCTATCTATATATTTATATATATATATATATATATATATATATATATATATATATTATTATTATTATTATTAGCACCGCGTCTTACTAACCGTTCGGGCTAT
>CABFOV010001289.1:101493-125273 GCA_902141375.1 Timema poppense
TTATTTTTAATATAGAGCCTTATTTATATTTGTTTAGATAAACACGTTTTTATGACTTTTTTGTACATTTTACTTTTAGCACAGCATAATACTACCTGGTTGGTTTAAACGCTTATGGACTAAATACTCTAGTGAATTCAGTGATTAGGAAGGATATATTTATAGAAAGTATACCCTCATTTGCATGGAGGGAGAGTGGAAAACCCGCCTTTAGTACACCCTACCGAGACTCGCCTCTTGATCTCCCCGTCAATGGTATTCTAGTCCACTGCTAGGGTAGCGCGTTAGGCGAGGTAGCCATAGAAATAGGTGATATTCTACTAACCTATGATCAAAAGTACCAAGGAGTGCCCGTGGTAGCCATGCAATAGATTGCGTCGCTACCACCGGCAAACACTTTTCTTTGCTTCAAATGTACAGAAAAAAATCTCTTCATTTCATTTCTTCCGACCCAGTTTTTAATTAATTTCAAAAACTAAAATCAATTTTTTTTAAATTCTGGCTTCAAGGTTTACATGTTCCTGCACATTGCTCTTCGTGCGGTAGATATCGAGCAATGTTCGTAACAGACAGACACAAAGACACACAAACTCTTCATTTTATTAATATAAGATAGTCCTCAATAATGGATATAATCACATGAATTAACATTTATCTGCTATGATAAACTCCTTAAAAACTAACTTATTTTCACGAAATATATATAAATTGAATGGAGATATCACCTTTTCCTGCCAAAAACACACACCAGAACTCAATATTCAGAGGACAAATCATGACAATAAGTAAGCACAAGGTCTATTCCTCAGTAATCCTAATCACTCTTCATACTTGTTTCAATGTGGGTGAAAAATGAGTTTTTCTCCCATGCAATCAAAAGAGGCACGTGTTTGCAGGAATTGGAGGGGGGAGATATTCACAAGTTATGGGGTAAAAACTACCAGTTTTGCACACTGCTGGGGAGAAGGGAGGGGTCTTCAGTGTGTGAAGGTTGTCAGAAACAAGCCGCCATTTCCTTTTTCCTGTCGAAATAATAGTGTGGGTCATTTCGTAAGCCTTACATTTAAAGTGGACGGAGTTCGCTCTGTGTTTGTTAGTAATAAGCCAAATTGTAATAAAATTCTAATCCATTGGGGGGAGTGAAAAGAGATCTGAACTCTGATATATAAAAGTAAAAATACTACGACGTTTATGGATACTTTAATGATTTATTAGTAAAACCCCAATTATTTTCTACAAATAAGATTGTTTTTTTATAGCGATGTAAATAATGATGTTTTACAACAATGTTAATGTCTGGTTCAAAAGGTTGTTAATCAGAAGTGTACTAGTGTTTTACAACAATATAATGTATAACTATTAAAAATAACTCAAATACTACTTGAATACACTTAAGTCAAATTTAGGCACACTATTTCTGATATACGCTTCAGTGGCCGAATATACAAAGGCGTCACTATAGAAATAGAATGGAATGCCGATGATGGGGAGGTTGGGGTTCGAATCCATATTGGGTGTATTTAGTGTTGTATTTCCTATATGGCTTCCAACTCTTCTTCCATGAAATTGTGGGTACATTTATTTTAAATGCAACCTTGCTCATTCCTAACACATTGGAATAAATATCATTTTTGCATATAGATCTAAAGGTGCGATTCCAATTTGACGACTGAAAGGACTACACCCACGTGACTGTAGCAGCGTGTTGGTAAACGCTCCAGGAATGGGACTACTTTAAGGTAAATTAATGGAACCCTTTCCAATGGTGCGTCTGTGGCCGTGCGATAGTAGCGACTCCAGTGAGACGGATTGAAACATACGACTAGACTGCTCGGCATTCAGCTTGAGTTGTATGATTCGAAACTGAGTGAGCTAGTGCGAGAACATCCAAGCCTATTCAACCCTAAACACCATCAATACAAAGATTATAATGTCAGGGGTAATTTATGGATGGAAGTTGCGATATCATTGAAACAACCAGGTGAGTAGAATATTTCATTTATTATGATAATTTTACTATAATTTATTTATTTGATATTGATAAAAAGTAGCACATTTATATTCTCATTCCTATCAATTGGTTCTGGTTACTTTCTTCATTTGACAAGGTACCGAGCCAGTGGTACAACTAAAATATTAGGTGAAACCTTAACTTACTGCAGAGCCTTCAATATTTCAAAAGCCACCCCTAGTCCCTAAATCGGTCAATTTTTTGTTAGTAGTCCAAAACGGTAAAAAAAAACCATCTTTTTTCCTCTAGAAAAGCATCTCTGGGCATATTATAGAGCCAACAGGACGTCATTATTAATCATTCTGTAACTGCAGGATTAACAGCTATTGGTGTATACAATAAACGAAGAACTTGACTCAGGAAAGCAAAGGAGTTTTCTAAAACCCTTCTTGCACGTGAGCGTCCTTAGTTGAAAATAACTTTTTTGTTGATTATGCAAGGATAATTTCTTGAGTAAGGTTTCTTCAAATGTGTTGACAGTTTTAAAGCTTCGTTTCCTACAAGTACGTATGGTAACAAAAGATGTTCTCCCACTTGCCTTGGAGGAAGATAAAATCACTCATTTTTAATCATATTTCTTAAGCTTGATTTTTCAATGATACCATTGGTCACCCTATTTACTATATGAGCCTATATCAACCCTTACAAATTTGTAGCTATCATCTACAAAAACATGCAAGACTACAGAGAAAACCTATTTATAGTTAAAAAATTGAGAATAAATTTTTCTCGGGCAAAATATCCTAACGTGTTTGCCATTCACCGCTGAAATGCATTCCGAAAAATTCAATTTTTCTTCAAATTCATTTGGCTATTGCAATAATGTATTGTAATAATTGAGTCAGCATAAAAATAGCTGGAAGTCTTTTGCTGCATACTTTCAACACTTGTTTTACAATACGACTTATGTAGCTAGGTAATATGTGAAATGCAAATGACAAAGATGCTTAGCTTTCTCCAGTCGCCGCTAGCATGAAAAAAATAAAAATAAAATACAGAGAGCCTTAAAAAAACCTCAATTTTCGCATGGGTATATAGACTGTATAGTGAAAAAAAAATCACGAGATGAAATAATGAAAATTGCTTAAAAAAAGTTGTTCTACTGTACGGATGATGTCATATCCACAAATTCTTCTGATTGATTCAGTGGAAGAGTGTAAAAACCACTGAAAAAATATTCGAGATACGTTCATGAGGCGTAAAAGAAACAAGAAACAGCCCAGCTCGATCAACAAAATTCAGAAATTGTTACCTGGAAAACCACCTCGAATTCCTCAAACAGATTGAATACTAAAGAGAGTAAGTAAACATACAAATACATACATTGATTTTAATAATACTTTATGAATTTAAAGTGACAAACACTTTATTAGTTTTTATTTTTTATTTTAGGACTTTGACAAATATTTTGACATAGGAATAAAATGATTATAGCATCGATTACGAAAGCCAGAAAACTGAGCACGTAGAAATAGATGGAAAGCCGGCAGATCTAAAAAATTATGCTTCTGAGACCTTTACTGAGACTAACATCATTAATGCTATCATTACTGAAACTCTAACTGAACAGCAAGCTAAACACGGGAATGAAAAATAAGCACAATCTACTTATAAACGAAAGCCCCCAACAAAAAATTAACAGATAGTATAGTTGGGTTGTTTTTTAAGTTCCGAATATAGAGTCAAATTGTTGTCGGCAGTCCTTGCAAAACAAACTGAAGAAAATCCAATTGATGAGTTTTTCAAATGCATAGCAATGTCTGCTAAGACATTGTCCCCAGCAAATCAAATATGTGCTATAATGCAAATTTGTCAGATTGTTGGTTAACTCGAAATAGATGAAATCTCTTTCCGATATTCATCAGCTTTGGTGTCAACCAACTATGATCTACATACGCCCATACCGACTACGTTTATTTCTTCTCAAATCTCAACGGCTTCCTTGCCTAACAATAAATTGCTCTTCAGGACAAACACATCTGGCTATAATTTTAGTTGCGTGTTCTACATTCTCTTATTCTATATAATGTGAAGAACAATCTACCTATTACCTCTGCTTTGTAGTTTTTTTGAAAATATATTAATTTGTATTATTACGATTGAATTGATTACCTGAGCGTTAGTTCCAGTTTTTAACAAGACTGTCTTATTAGTTCACTTTCAATGATTGACAAAACTTAATGAAGTTGGTCAATATTCAAACGGAAATAATCTCTAAGCACTGAATCATCCTTCAAAAGATGTATCTGCATATACATATTTTGAAAACCCTCTCCATCCTTCGCCAATTACATCGGATTATGTTCAATTCTTTTTAACTGCTTTAGCACAGTTAATAGCTCTTCTTCTTCTTCCTCTTCCTCACAAAAATAAGATACAAACAGCGATGTGTCCTCCATGACGTTCACGTAGCTACTGAAACTCATTGGTTTGGAAGTAGAACAAGCGACTCGAATCGTGCGGCTTTGATCGCCTACCTCTAATCGTTTCAGTCGTCACATTGGAATTGCACCTCAACAGGTTCTAAGACTCGCCGCTAAGAAAAATAAATTAAAAATAATTATTCCAGCTGTCTCTTAGATTTATTATTGGTACATTTGGACACAAATACTATCAATGATTTAATCTAAGAAGTATGGGTGAGAAAGGTATTTTAGAGGAAACGCACCAACTATAACTTGGATATAGGATGGGAAAAGTATGTGATGAATCAAACGTGGAAAAACGCACTCTGATCAACACAGCCCAAATCCGAACCTAGACTTACCGTCACCGAAAGTCCTGTATATCGTGAGCTTGGTGGGTGCCTTAGCCTGAATAACCACTTGTGTAGGTGTGATTGGTAAAAATATTTATACAGGCTGTATAGATATACTCTAATAAATGGTATCTTTAACAAGAAACTTCCTCTTGATCACAGTTGTTTTAAAAGCTTCCCCCAATCGTTACTACAGCCTATGCCCCTCTTTCCTTCACTTTCTATTTGCTCGAGGCTGCTATTAATATGTCGTTTATGGAGGTCTCAATTTAAACAGGCTTACCAATACAACCCTCTGCACAGCGATCAAAACAAATACAGTCCCGTGAGGCCTACTAATGCGTTTCGTTTGACAGTAAGCCACTGCTAATTTGTTAATTTGTATATGATAAAAAAGAGATAAAGAGAGAGAGAAATTTATATTTGATGGTTTATCATTAAATTACCACAAATCACTTAACAAATTAAAAATATATTTCTATTCATGTAACGTTAAAAAGATATTTGGTCCAAAATGTTTGTGGATACTGGATATTGGAGATGGTTATATAATGATGAGATAAATACACTATACTCAACACAAGACATTGTTAGGATAGTCAAATCTCGCAAGTTACAGAACCGTGTTCAAAGTATTGACTGGCCCCAATGGGAAGAGAACATTGGGAAGACCTAGACTCAGATGGGGGTGATAACATTTGAATGGACATGAAAAAGATTGGGTGTAGTGAGATGGACTGGATACTAGCCCAAGATAGGGAAATAAAATTTAATCTTTGTATAATTTGTATAAAATACATTTTTATTTTAATAAAACTTATGCTGACCTTGTAATCCTATAAATAGCTTGTAGCGTGTATTTGTGTTTTAACACTTGACTCCAAATCAAAGAAAACCGAAGAGCTGAAATCTTGTATTTTTACCAAGGGAGACCTCAGGTTTGGCACATATGGTTTATCTTTTTACTCTTAAATATATTGAGAGACTGAAAACTTAAACTGTGCTATTAGAATATGTGTGAATATTTCCTGAACCAAAAACATACCTACTATTCTTAATCTTTGAATACGTGCCTAGAAAATGGGGTAGTGCAAATATATTACACACCTGATAAACTAGAACATGTTGCCTTTTATGAGCCGCTAAGAACTTTATGAGTGTACTTTTGAATATATTATTAATTTGCTTTCTATCTATTATCAAGGAGAGATCAAAACTTAAAATCCAAATAGATGCTCACTAGGCCCCTTTGGCAGGGTAGAGCTGGGCACTTACAGTCAGACATGGATAGTAGAAAAAAATTAAAAATACATTAAAAAAATACAAATTTAATAAACTAACTAAAGTGTATTCTTTGTTTCACATATTTGTTTTTAAATTCAAAGATCAAAACATGTTTTAATATGTATTTAATTAATTTGATAATTTGTGGGATTTTCCAAAAAACATACCCCTTTACCAAGTATAAGAGAAAAAGAAAAATAATTTGAAATTTAAGTAAATACTATACATAATAAATTACTATCAAATCTAAGATATTTTGCTGAATAATCATCACAGTTAGTTCCTATCAAGACAATGTAATGTTTACTATTGTAATTTTTAATTTAAATATATAAGATAACAGTATTTTTCATATTATAATAATCAATATATCTTTCTATTTAATTTTTTTTTTTTAGTTTTATAGCTTAGGTTTAGACAAAGAACATATTCCTAAATTACTTACACTCACATTAATTATTATTTAATATAAATAGTATTCTTACAGCTTAAATTAAAAGTTTATATGAAAACAGACAAATAATCAAATAAACAAATTGATTGATTAAGGGTTTCAATACAATTAAATAAGCTACATTGTTTACTCATAGATATATTTTTACAGCTAGTTAAGCTCCGAATAAATGTTATTCTATTGTATAGCGAAATCGTGCTAGGATGGTTAATTTCCAATAATTATAAAAGTTACTAAAATTACTTTAACAAAATCATAACTTATTATATTCTCAGCAACCATCAATTGGTCAAATTGTATCAATGCAAATAAAATAGTTAAAATAATATTTTTACATTTGTCCACTATTACATTTTACTAAAGAGGCTTTTCTTCAAAATGTCTCAAATTTGCATAGAGGGTAGTGAAAGCATCTAGGAGAAAAAGAGGGCCTTAGTATGAGTAGCCGGAATTTGAGTCTTGACCTCGCAATTATCGACAAACCAAATTAGACAATACTGATGCCTTCTATTGTCCACCGATATGAATCACCAGCTGTTAAGTCACTCTAATTGACTAGATTTTCAAACTTAACGAACATTTACATTTATGTACTGTACATTTATTAAAAAAGTTTTTTTAAAAAAGTGACCTATTTGAAATTGGACCTATCCTTAGAAAATAAAACTTTCACATGTATTTATAATGGTGATTGTATAGTTTATATCACAATGTCACAAACATAAAAGTTTTCAAGATTTCTAAGAAATCAGATCAATTCATACTAAACATAAAAGTAGTTTCATATGAAACACGAACAATTCAACACACATATAAATACCACTATGCGAATAGTTACAAAAAGTAACACCAACACCTAGTCCTTTAAATCGGTGGGCGTCTCCAGAACACAACACACAAAGGAACAGGAATAATAAAATTGTCAATACAACTATTAAAACGGAGAGCGCTGATAAAAATGTATTTTAGACACTACTACTTAAATATATACTGTTTTGTACAAGACTACAATGACAGTGGGCCGGATAATTCTAGTGGCTTTATCGTTTTTGAGGGGATCCTAGCGATGGGAGTAGGTGCGTGAGTTGGGAGGGGGCAAGGACACACACACACACACACACACACACACACACACACACACACACACACACGAGACTGAAGGTGGCTTTGAGGTTGGTGAAGAGCGAGAAGGGGAAAGGCTGGATTGACTGCGCGATGTGCGTGTGCGCTTTACAATAAAGGGCACGTTTACCATCTGCCACTAGAGGGCTTGGCCTCCCTCTCACATTACTTCTTTTTTTTAGTTGTGCGTGATGGTGGGCGTACGAAGGGGGAGGAGGAGGGTGATATTTTATCATATCTTTTCCTATCAATGGGGGTTTTTAAAATAAAATTTACATACTCTTTATAAAGGTTTCTTTATATTTCTATATTTCATTGATGTGAATACCACCGGGATCGCACCAATACCTGGGATCAGTAACTAGTGTGTATTATAACTGAACTAAAAGTCACAAGTTTGATTCCAGAAATGGGCGCATTATTTACTATCAATGGAAGTTGTAGTTTCCCCTTTCAAAGCGATGAATTCATGACCAGGTGGAAACGATATTTTGTCTTTACTCGTTAAGTTGTAAGTAGTAGTGATATAATTAGTTGATTCAAAAAAGTGAATGCTAAGTAAGTTTCCTCATTTAGAAAATGAAAACATATTTTGGAACAGCTTTCGTAATAAATAATATCAAATTATGTAATACACGTATGTAGTGAATTTTATATTCAGCCAACACATTTCGTTAAATTTTAATATCTGTGTTTTAAAAATGTTTATTCCATCATTTTAAGTGAAAAAAAATTACGGGTATATGTAAATTTAAAATAGGAAAAAAAGAAAAATATATTTTTTAGGTTCAAGTCAATTCTGCCCAGGTTGTAATAATAGTGGATATTAGTGAAAGTGTGTATATTCTTAAGTGGAAGAGGGTAAGTTTTATCAGGAGATTAACTAAAGACCTCACAAGATGGAATGCTAGTTTTATTCTTTCTATTTCGTACATTGAAATATAATTTTGATATTGCTTAGAGTACATGAATACACGTCAAGTAAAGAACACGTTTCTCAAAGTAGCCTTGAATTCACGAATTAGGAAGATAGTTAACTAACGTTCCATTAGCAAATAAATTAAAATTAATATTGATAAAATAAATAGCTTGAAACCTCTCATAATATGATTAAGATGGCGTCATAGATAATATACAACCAGGCAGGAGCCTAATATGAATACAGATGATAATAATAGCGTGTAAATATTCTCATTTCTATGTGACTTAGGTAACTTTGGGTTTTAGCTTTATGGCCATAGAATTTGTAAAACTTTATAAACATAACTTCATTCTATTACTTGTCCACTTATATGTGTAATTGTAAGAAAAATAATATTAATAATTTCAATTTTCTTTGAATACAGTCAACAGTCACCAGACCCATACTTGTTAGCACGGAAAAATAAATTATAATACGATATATAAGAAAGAAAAAAATTAACTAAATAATTATGTAACAAAGAAAATGTAGGTTAAAAAATGATAGAGTGAAAAGTCATAATTAAAATAAATAAATATGCTCAAGCGTATAGCTTGAATGGGTAGTAAGACACGGTGCTAAAAAATTATTGTCAATTAAATGTAATTACATTTATATATATATATATTATATAAATGTAATTACATTTATATATATATATATTATATACAAAATATAAATTCCATAAATAAATATATAGTCTATTAATGTGATAAACACATACTTTATCATAATTTAATCTACTGTATAATGACTGATAGCTAAATTATTATTAAACTATTATAATGTTTAAGTAATATTTGTTAATGATAAAGTATATTATGTATATAGTATTATTGCTTTTATTATTTTTGTATATATATGTGTGTGTGCGTGCGTGCGTGCGTGCGTGCGTGCGTGCGTGCGCGTGCGTGCGCGTGTAGTAAGTACAATATATACATGTTGTTTGTTAATGTGTGCTAATATACAAATCTATGATTTTAGCATGTATTTGATATGTGTGGACTCTACCGTCGTCAAGACTCCCAAAGTGTCGATTAGAATCGCCGGTCTAGCTCCTCTGAGGGTCTAATTAAAGGACTGGTGCTCAGACTTCAAGTGGAGGCTTATCAGGCACAGAATTAGTTGTTTTCTGACTCCAGAGCTAACAATCGAACTATGTTAAATTGATAACAAAAATAACACAATAGAAGTTCAGTAGCAAGTTAATAATGTTGCGGTGAATAATCCACCAGGAAAATGAGCTTTGGATAGCGGTAATCGAAATAAAATGTATAACCAGTGACGAACTACGTGACATGATAAATAATATAGGTAGCTAATAACCATCGTGTATTTTATAAAAGTAATTGACTGACAAGTATTCATATGGATTTTGAGTAAGCTAAACCCTTCCAATTAGGTTTTGTTAAAACTTTATATTTGGTAAACTTTATGTTGATTTTTTAGCTATTAAACTATGAATCATACAACATATATATGAAATGTTGTATGATACAACATATATATATATATATGTTGTATGATACAACATATATATATATATATATGAAATGTTGTATGATACAACATATATATGAAATGTTGTATGATACAACATATATATGAAATGTTGTATGATACAACATATATATATGAAATGTTGTATGATTCATAGTTTAATACCTAAAAAATCTACATAAAGTTTACCAAATATAAAGTTTTAACAAAACCTAATGGGAAGGGCTTAGCTAACTCAAAATCCATATGAATACTTGTCAGTCAATTACTTTTATAAAATACACGATGGTTATTAGCTACCTATATTATATATAAATATAGCAATAATTTACTAATATATATTTACATAGATATTATGCTGCTAGATTATTTTTATTTTTAATCACAAGATTAAAGTGTTTCGAGATGTTTTTTATTTAGATCCTAATGCCCTATGATAAAATTAAATATTGAGGAATTTGGATGGCTAATATACTACCTAGTTTGAGTGGATAATATACTACCTAGTTTGGGTGACTAATATACTTTTTAGTTTTGGTGGCTAATATGCTTTCTATTTTTGTTGGCTAATATGCTTTCTATTTTTGTTGGCTAATATGCTTTCTAGTTTTGTTGGCTAATATACTATCTAGTTTGGGTGACTGTTATATTACTTATTCTGGGTGACTTAATATACTACCTATTTTGGGTGACTAATATATTACCTAGTCTAGTTAGCTAATATAATACCTAGTTTGAGTGGTTATTATACTTCCTAGTTTGTTTTGCTAATATAATACCTAGTTTGGGTAACTAGTATAATACCTAGTTTGTTTTGCTAATATACTACCTAGTTTGGGTAACTAGTATAATACCTAATTTGTGTGGCTAATATACTACATAGTTTGAGTGGCTATTACAATTCCTAGTTTGGGTTGCTAATATACTACCTAGTTTGGGTGGCTAATATGTTCCTAGTTCAAGGGGCTAATATGCTTTATAGTTTGGGTGGCTATTATACTTCCTAGTTTGAGTGGCTAATATACTACCTAGTTTGGGGGGCTAATATACTAGACCCTACCTATTCTGGGTGGCTAATATACTTTCTAGTTTAGGTGGCTAATATGCTTTCTAGTTTTTGTGGCTAATATGCTACCTAGTTTGTGTGGCTAATATGTTACCTAGTATGTGTGGATTATATGCTTTATAGTTTCTTTGGCTAATATACTACCTAGTTTGTGTGGCCACCTAGTACAATTTATAATGCAATCTTGGTTGATTACTGACCTTTTTCAAATAGTTTAACGGCACATCTCAAATTAAGTACCTGGCACACAGATGATAGAGACGCTATGTCCCAAGCAACTCCTCGCCATTTCAGAGAGAGCAACAACTTTTCTTCTTTCAAGAAAACAGGCGTGGTAGCAGTTTCCGGGAGGGGTGAAGACAATATCTGCCTTGTGCTTCCTTCAGGAGTTCCCGCCCTTAGCATCCCCCACCCCCTCTCACACACACACACTCACAAACACAAGTGTTCCCGGGACTATCCCCTACTGGCCCGCACCCCACACGATGTCTTCCCCAACATATTTTTCCAGCTGGAGTGTTCCTGCATTCATCCACCCCTCTTGTGAAAAACAGGGAGGAGCAGTTTCCTTCTCAATCCTCGCAGTATCTTTCACACTCGACACCCTGCCCCCTCACCCCATCCCTCTTACTTGCTTAGCATCTTACATGTCCCGCCACCCTTAGCCAATATAAAATGAACAAGCTCCTGTTTTAAGGGAAGATTTTACTAAACATTAGATTATTATTATTTTTATTATTATTATTAGTATTCAACGTGCCCACAGCTACATAGCTACAGTATTCGTTCTGACTCAAACCGCCATCAGAAGTATTTGGTTGGACTCGTTAGTCATCAACGTTCATTAGCAGTACACAGGATTATTGATAGATCATTCGATTGGCCAGTCCCCTCAACTGTGTTTATTTCTTTCGAAATAATTGTGTTTAGACTTTAGTAAGTTGTGTTGTATGCGCTTAAGTTTGCTAACGAATATATTTAATAACGCCAAAAAGAAAGTGCTCTTTCAACGTTGACTTACGGGCTAAATATCCGTCCATAAAACTTAAAAGTGAAGCGAACAATAGGGATGTCGTCTGTGAAAAGTGTCGTACTGAGTTTAGTGTTGCGCACGGAGGTTACTATGATGTGAAAAAAAACACATTTAAAATCCCATGAGTACATTGCTTCAGACCAGGACACTTGTTCGAATAAATCGATTTATTTGTTTTTCAAAAGTAATGTGCCATCCAAGAAAGATCTCGAAGTTTCTGCCTCAGAAGGTGTCTGGTGCTATCACACTGTACGAGAAAATCACAGCCTCCGTTCCAATGATTGTGATTCGAAAGTGTGTTTTGAACCAAAGTTTCATTGTGCCAGAACAAAATAGCAAACAATTGTAAATCAAGTGTTTGCACCATTGGCTGATTCACATCTTAAAAGGGGGTTGGAATATGCAACTTACATTCTCAGCCTGGGAAAACTTCCGAAATTATTGTCAGTTATTTAAAAGATTTGTTGCAAAAGCATAACATAACAGACCATATAATTTCTTTCAGTAGTGATAACACAAACTGTACGTTTAGTGGTGTAGGAATAAAAGGAACAGAGAATGTTTATCGAAAATTGGAAACTTTTTGCAAAGAGATATTGTGGGTATTGGGTGTGCTTCGCACATTATACACAACGCTATATTAAGTGCGTATGATTGTTTGCCAGTAGATGTAGAAGTTGTGGTTGTGAAAATATATTCACAGTTATATATCTACACGGTAGGAGTGGAAAAATTTTAAGAAATGAGTGACACAATCGATATTGAGTACCAGAAAATGTTGGGGTACAGCAGACATGGTGGCTACCACTAATGCCTGCCGTAGAAAGAATTTTAAATTTGTATTTGCCACTTAAGGAATACTTTCTGAGTCAACCTAAGTTATTCGAGATATAATAATATGATATTGTTAATCTATGAAAACTAATTTTAATTGATAATTAAATTAATAAAAAGAGGAGTTGTAAGAAAACACTTTTGATTAAAAAGCTTGTAGGTTTAACCTACAAAAAAAAAAAGGTCAATTTCACAATAAAAGTAATAAATATGTACATACGCCTAAAATGTATTACTATTAATACCATTAATTGGATATCATACTAAACTTAGTAATGTAATTACTTGAAAATTTAATTGTTAAGCCACTTGCTTTGCTGCATATTAGTTGAAAGAGTGACTTAGTTGATCATGTAAAATATAGGGCGAGCGATGTGTTAGTCAATCATTCTTTACAACCTTAAAGTATCGGGTTCAATAGTTTTGATTTTTATTTCCTCCATATTTTCCATGCGGAGTTAATCTTAAAGTGCTTAAAACATATTTAGGTTTTCCATTTTCCAGATTACTTTATATGAAACATATTATCTCTCGTCTCTTAAAGTGTATTATTTTTTTTCGCGTACGCATGTGTGCTTGTATTTTTCTCTCTGCTCCCCCATCTATATTTAGATACATTTTTGTCAAATATTATTATATTTGGGGTACTACCTATGTCAACATAATAACCATTCACAAAATATGGAAGGCGTTTAACCATGAATATATTTTAAATAACCGCTAGAATATTGGAATGATTTCACCACCGTTAGCTTTAGAGAATCAACCTTTTTATTTGAATTTTAGTTTTTGGTGGGCTTGTTCCCCCCTCCCCCCTCTACTGTAGGGTGTCACTGGCCACGCCACTCCCTATAATATTGAGGGAGAACAATGGGGCGGTCGATGTAAAAGGTTCCCTGCTGAGGGGGGGAAAGGAAGAGATACTATCAACTCTGGACTGAACTTTCCTGTCAAATGTTAGATTCTTGTCAACTGTCAGTAGGCCTTATGCTACCTTTGATGAATGTCCGCTCAAAACGTGATTTCAAACTGGGGCACATACCACATTGGGAGATCACTCTTTTGTTTGACGTTCATGCTCATGCGTGTATTTTAATGCAAAATGGCTTACATCCTTTTTTCCCAAATAAACAAAAATAGGAATACCACCCAAATAGATTTATTTATCAGAGCTCATGATTGTATAGTCTGACTGTTTTGAAACAAACTTTTAGCCCACATTAAAAGTGAATGTCGTGGGAACAGAGTGACAAAAATCGGTATCAGCGCGCATGGGGCAAAGTGTCGTTCAGCTTTAGTTCATTTTGCCCGGGACGGGGAGGATGCAGCTCAACTCCTGGCTAGGTATACTGAGGGTGGTTTTTAAATGGTTTCTCATTTAACCCCCATTATACTGAAGGTACAGATCCTCTAAATTCTATTTTCATAATTCTTACCCCACTAGTGTAATTAATGGTGACGGCCTTTATGGAGTGAATAGACATATACACACACACATCTACAAACATACAAAATATCACTTTATTTCTCTTATACTTTCCACAATAAACCGTATTTGTCACAAATAGAAGTTGCATAACCGTTTGTTAGGAATGAAATTATACATAGATTACTAGCTTTTTTTTTATCAGTTAGATAAGTTTATGTTCAGTGCGGTATGTTTCTTAATATTTGTTTTTAAAGTATTTTTGTTAGTGTATGTACTTTAAACATTAACACAATGAAATAATGTAACCTGAGCTATTTTGATAAAAAATTATTAAGCCCATTAAAGTCACGTAAATAGAATATCATTAAAAAAAAACATAAGTTCACGTCTCGAATTTTAACCGGGCGTGCTAAGATTGTATTTTCTTAATTTGTTTCCCGGTCCTCTTCAATACAATAATTCAAAAATTCCAACTACGTCATTCTTAATCTATTAGTATAAATATTCAGACAAAATGGTGAGACACGTAGCAAAAACAAACATAAGATTCATGGCTTAAGCCAGTGACCGGACGATATAATGTCAGACCAAAAATTTTTCAAAGTATGAACAATTGATATTAATTAAATAAAGAACCTGGACGCTGGTTTGGTTTGTGGGTGATGAGGTCACACAATTCAAATAGCAACCAAGGGTACTGGGGGGAGGTGGGAGAATTTTTCCTAAATTGTTTCCACCGTATCCCTTCACGAAAAGGATGGTGGCGTTTCACTGAACAATACCTATCCTACAAATGTAGTTAAATACCGATATTCCAGACAAGTAGTAAGATTCGGTGAAAATAAAAACTATAATATAAATATTTGTTTATGAGTTGCATACTTTGTACTCATCACTAGACATTGTTAGGGTAATAAAATCTCGCAGGTTACGGTGAGCAGGTCATGCAGTGCGAATGAGAGAATCTAGAACTGCGTTCATTGTATTAAATAGCAAACGCATTGGGAAATTACCATTGGAAACACCCAGACCCAGATAGGAGGATAACATTAAAATGGACCTGTGAGGTGTAATGAGATAGACTGGGTAGAATTAGCTGAAGGTGGCGTAATTTTTTGAGTGCGGTAATGAACTTTCGAGTTCCTAATGTCATAGAGAGTAAGTAAATAAGTGATATGAATATGTGTAGGTTATGAAGGTGTCGCAATGGTCTCAAAAAATAAAAATCGGGGCTAAGCCATGAAAAAAGTTGGAAACCACTAGTATAAACATATGACCGGTATGCAAGAACCAAGCTGAGTTGGCTTGTAGTGTGTCTGAATGGAGTATGAGTAATGTCGGAGTAATGTGATAGGAACTGCAATAATGCACCACGATATATGATTTTATGGAAAATGTCACGGATGAAAATAAATAACTAGTCCACATTTTTAATTTTTTTTCTCAGATAATTTCTCAAAAGTACCTCTTCTTGAATCTATTTTTCAGGATGATTATAGAAATTACTTCCATTTTTTCTATCACGTCAAGTTTTTACACAAATTAAGAGGTTATGTTTTCAAGAGGGTACCTATTTTAAGCACAAATATATTCAAATACAAGACATTTTTTACAAGTACATTTTTTTAAATATTGTAAAGACCTGTCCTAATACTGTACATAATTATCCTAATACTTTCGTGACTACTCTGTAACAAAACAAAAAGCAACCAGTGTTCCATTACTTTTAAAACTTTCTCTTTTTTGACTTACTTGCAGATCCACCAACTTTACTATCCCTCTTCAACATCCAACAGTAGCTGGCCATCATAGTTTAATTCCATTTCCCCCGGTACCTCTTCTCCATATCCTTAATATCCTGGTGAAAGCGTATACCTTGCTCTTCACTATGATGTCCCAGATTTTACGGAACGTAGTCTATAAGGGAGGGCAGATAGTGTACTTTAACATTAATGTTACAACCCAATTTCTTGACGTTTTCCAACATTGTTACAACCATTTTCCTGTAATTTGGATATTTGTTATTCCCTAGAAAGTTTTTGGTAACAGTTTAGAAGGTGCCGCAAGTGTTTTTTTCTCTCTCATTCATAATGTTCTCCAAATCTTCGTCCTTCATCAGTTTGCGGATTTTTGGATCAACAAAAACACCAGCTTTCAATTTTTCTTGTGTGATGAAGGGACATTTCATAGAAAGCTACTTGAAGCAGGAACCATTACAAACTTATTTATTAAGCCCAATTTGACGTGTAATGGTGGAAGCAAGACTTTTTGGGGGTCTACACGCGGTTCACGCAAAATGTTTTTAGTTACAGGCAAACAATTCCTCCACTCTAGCCAAACTCTCACACTCGATGCCTTTGCTTTCCCCTACTATCTCATTCACATAGAAAGCAAGGTAGTTTCGTGTACCCAGCTTATTGTCCTAATATAATTCCTATAACTTTGAAGTCACCACATATTAGCCAGTTGTGTTCAGCATACGTTAACAGTAACTCCATGTTCTCGAATTTCTCTATCATTTCAACTGAATGGGCCACAAAAATAAATCCATAAACACTCCCATTATGCAGAAACACATCTTCGAGGCTTCTCTTGAATGAATCAATAAAAAGTCTCCAATGAGTAGCATCATGTTCAATGTCATAGAAGTGCATTAACTAGTTTATGTTAGTGCAGTAAACCAAGGAATTGTTATTTGAGAATAAAGGAACTAGCTCTTGTCCTCTGTCTCTGTACCATGAAAAATGTGTTCCTGGTGCCAGGAGATTCCTAACTTTAAGCCGGGAGCCAAGTAGTTCTGCAGATTCCTTAGGTAAATTCAGATCACGTACTAGATCATTAAGTTTCCTCTGATAGAACCTTTGTGGAGTAAAGTCGTTTTCAGGCTTGTAGACATCATCTCTATTGGCTTCAGAGATTACATCATGTTCACTTTCAACACCATCTTCGGCCAAGTTCTCTAAAACAGCTGGAGGAAGAGGGGAAGGCAGGTCTTCTCCAAGTGGGACTGGCCTAGTGGCTGAAGAAATTCTTGTATACTAAATTTGCTTCTTATTCTTCGAATTGCACCCCTTATTATTAACCAAACAAAAGTAACAGTAATTAAGGTGGTCTTAAGGCTCCCTCCACACAATAGGAATTGCAAACGGCTTGCACGTATTCTTACCTCTTGCCCATAACCTTAACCTCACAACACAATAACGGCAAACAATCTTTGGCGCCCACGCCTTATCCTGGTCACCAAGCTTCACTTTAAAATAGGCATAGTAAGCTTTCTTCACAAAGTCTGCTATGTCCGTTATTTTCGTACTACATACTTTTCGCAAATGTAACGAAAAACATTAGGATTGTTCACAAACTTGCATGTAGACATTTTAAGACTACAACTATAACTGCAATCACAATAGAGAAATAAACTGAGAACCTAGTTGGAAATACAAACACAATAGCAAAATACATTGAGAACAGCTATGGAAATGCAAGCGTCTGAGCGTCACAGCACTTCCAAGTGGAGCCAAGGACACCTAGCAGCAGCAGTTTTGTGCTTACAGGTCTGTGTTGCGAAATTTCCTCCCAATAATACGCATTACCTACCGGCACATATGATGCTCTCAGCGATACATTTCTTAAGCCAACTTGGGTCCATTGTGAAGAAACTCTACATGATAGAAGAAAATTAAGAACCATTTTGGAATCAGCATCAAAAAGGGAACCAAAAACACATATTAGTTTTCAATCATCTCATATGCAGACTAGTCAAATTGACGCCATATAGCTCCACTCACACTGCTTGTCTACTGATTGATTATTAGCTAAGAACACAGTAATTTTTTTTTTAAAATACAGTATTTTAACCAAACTTACGGTAGACATTCCCACAATTTACTACATTAAAACTACTATTTTTTGGATATTGATACTAAATATGAAAAGTGATAGCTATAGATCATATTACTTGACGTATGAATGCATAGTTTGTTTTATCTACTTGTATAACTGTTAGACACTCTTGTTCATACCGCCGTCTTCTTACTATAATTGAAATGTTTAATATAGTGTGGTAATTTCATAAAGTTTCTGATAACTAGCAACGTAATTAGTATATCTACTTTTCACGTAATCATACGTCAAGTAGTGGGATTTGCAGCTAAAAATTTTGTTAAATATTCAATGCCTAAGAAATAAAATTAACGCTTTAGTAAAATGTTTATCAATTTTGGCTAAAAAAGAATGTGTTTGTATTATTTAAAAGGACATTCTTGAAAAAATTGACTAAACCCAGTCTTATTTCATATTTCATATTCCAATTGAAATTAAATTGTTTATAGGATTTTCGTAGCTTTAATATATACCAACTAATCTCCAAAATATCAATGCGTTAAGGAACCAAATATTACGTTCCTATTGCCTTTCCTATATTTTAAGATACCAAAATCAGTTATTAAGTAGAGAGAAAAAAACCCATGCATCATCTGCCCATTCTTTCGAACTACTTTTCATCGTGTCTTTTAATTGCCAAGACAGCCTAGTTTTTTCCATATTCACCCTCTTCAAAATCCCCCACACATCCGAAGACTTTTGTCTCTCAACACCACCACAATCAACCTCTGTGTGGCTCGTACCCTGCACTCAGTGGTACAAAGCCGTCTGTTGTAAGATAAACCTTCGCCTGAAGAGGGTCCCTCAGCCCTGGAGGTCTGACCCTGACACTTACAACCTTCCGTTCTTTCTCCCTCCTTTACTCCCTTCTTCAGACCCTTGGCCACAGACAAGCGTATACCAGATCCTCAGCCTTACGGAAGTTTCGCTTCGCTCCTTGAGTCAGGTTTAGTCCCTCAACACTAGGGTTCACTAGTGTCAATGCTCAGTGATAAAAGCACTTTCAAATGTGCTGTTGTTAAACGACTCACTTTTAATATGTTCATTATAAAGGGGCCATTGTAATCGTAATGTTTATTCTGTGTGAGCTCTTTGTAAGATAAGATTATTTGAAGTGGGGGTTGGGTTGCTACTTGAACCTAGATTGGTGGAAGTCGGCATACTGAATCAGGATGAATATTTGTGTCCTCTCTCTAGTGAAACCATAACTAAAATTATCTTTTTTAAATTCCCCTTTATAGCACCTAGCGATACCCGTGTTGGAGGACTTTAACTCTCACACAGATAACAGCAATTTTTACCTGGAGGCTGTGGGTCTGGTGTATACATTGTATGTTCTCTTGGCCATATTCAGTGCACGCCTACAAGAGGTGCTCACTTGACACTCCGATAGTTAGTTAGTTAATTATAATGTACAAAAAGTTAGGTGTTAGGGAGTCATTTTAAGCCCACTGGAGCTACAATATTACGATTCTATTAAAATACAATTAAAAATCTATAAGGATCTGTAAAAGAAGCCAGCTGTTAGTAAACTAAAGATCCCCACACTGGAGCTACGATCAAGTGATACTACAATAGCGACTACTTTGTTAAAGCAACGAAGATAAATTATAAGTAGTCAGCGATTGTAAAACTAGAGATCAACACACTGGAGATAAGCTACCGTGATACTACTATATTCTACTCGGATGCTACCACTTATTAAAGTAGTATATCAAGTAGGAAACTAGAAATTCTCACAAAGAAGGTACGAACCCACGAGACTACTAGGTTCTACTACGAAATTAAGATTAATATAGTTAACCATCAGTTTTACAATCTTGTCTGTGTGCTTGAACCTGGCCACGGCTATTAAACATTTTGATGGGTTTTGTTCAAACTTGATATCTGAATGTTTTAGGACAATATTACAGGATATTTTTTTATTTTTAAGTTGACCTTAGCCATCAAATTAATGGTAGTTAACTGATAAGTGATTTTTTTGCTTTCAAAATGTTTCGAAAATTGCTCAGATAATTTAGTTTTGGTGGCCATGTTCATAGTGTACTTTCATAATAAAAAAACGTTCAAAAATGGCTCCAACGATTTTGTTATTGCGACCATATTCATATTGTAATTTTATGGCAAAAAAAATTAAAGAATACAATTTTCTTAAAATGGATTATACATTTAATGTTAAAGAGATAATAAAACTTTTTTTTTTAAAGTATCAATAATACGAATAGTTCTTTTAAAATCTCGGAATATATGTTTTTCAGTATCACAGACCTCAATAAAATATGTAAATAAAATAATGCTGATGTTAGCAATTGCATATGTATAGTTTGTGTTGTGTGTTTTCATGTACTAGCCGTTAGAATAAATACAAATCAAATTACTGTACTTAATTACTCTATGATATATGCTTTACTGGCCACATGGTCTAAGGCATCACTCTAGTGTTAGACTAAACTGCCAATGACGGGGTGATCGGGTGTACTTATGGTGGTTTATCCTAAATTGTTTTTCCCTCTTTTTTTCACACAAATGTGGGTACACTTCCTTTAAATTCAATCCTTCTCATCCCTAACACATTAGCGTAATATATACATACGCGTATGACCCGAAAAATTGGTGGGATGCGGTACTAAAATAGGAACTCAAAAGTTCATTGTCGCACTTAAAAAAAGTACGTCTTCTATCCCTGACTTAGGCTAGTTCTATCCAGTCCCCCTCAATACACCCTACATCTTACAGGTCCAATTTAATAATATTCTCCCATCTGCGTCTATGTCGTCCCCATGTTCTATTCCCATTGAGTTTGCCAATGATTAACCTGAACAGTGAACAAGATTATAGATTCTCCCATACATGTTCCGTGTTCTGCCTACCATAAACTATGAGGCTTGATTACTATAACAATGTCTTGTGATGAGTGCAGGGTATAACCCCCTCCACTTCTCAGTATCCTCATCCCTTTCTGGACCAAATAGTTTTCTTAGAACCTTCTTTTCGAAAATACCTGAAATTGTTATTGTATTGTATGATAAGAGATTACGTTTCACACCCATAGATCATAGCTGGTAGAATTATTGTTTGGTTTATTCTGAGTTTTACATTCTTTTAAAGCAGGCGAGATATAAATAACTTATTGACCGAGTAATGAAATGCATTCCCCGACTGTATTCTAGTCCTAATTTCCACAATAATAAACCTTTTTGCTAGTTAAAATTGTTCCTAAATTCTTAAAATCCTTAGCCACGTCGAATGATAAACCTTAATATCCTCCAAAAAGTATGATTTTTTAAAAAAATGGCTTCCTTACTACCCAATAAAGCTAAATCATCTGCATATTCTAATTATTTTGTGGTAAAATATATTTTAAATTATTATTTTATTAATTATTATTATTATTTAGCACCGCGTCTTAATACCCGTTCGGGTTATACGCTTTAAGTACTACTTACGCTAATGGATTAGGAATTGGGAAGGTCGAATTAGAGGAAGTGAACTCGCATTTGCGTGGAGGGAGAGTGGAAGACCATTTAGGAAAAACCACCCCCAGTTCACCCGACCGAGATTCGAACCTCGATCTCCCCGTCCTCAGCAGTCAAGCTCAACACGACTAACGCGTAGCCAACTACGCAACCGAGGTGGGTTATGTATTTTAAAATTTCATTGAAACTGTATCATTTGCTTCGTGGACTATCATGTTAAGATGAGTACTAAGTATTGTGTTTGGAGCATAGGCCTACTTTTAATAATATGTTATTTTAAAATTACTTTTAATAAAACGCCTAGTAGCCTACCGATGGAGATAGTAAGTAACGCCTGGAAATGATCGTATCGTGAGTTGCGAGTCTCCCGTTCACTTGACGTAGATTAAATATTAGAACACAAAGGGATTTGAGATAAATTATCCATAATATTATAAGTCATCACCTGAAGCCAGTGGCTCAGCATAAATCCAACTGTGGCTTTTAATTATATCATAATAAATAAATAAAATAGGGCTAACAGTATTTTGCTCTAACTACAATTCTTTGACGATGGAATAAAATAATGGCATGTTGATAAATTGAGGTGCCTGTGAATATTTTGCATACTGAAGATGAAACAACCCCTTTTAGAAGTGTCCTACGTCAACCATTAAAAGAAGCAAAGGGTTTAGGGAAGGAAGAGAAGGGGGTGGGGTGAGGGGGTGGGAATGGAAATGGAAACAAGTATGTGGCCCTTTCCTGGGGAACACAAAGGAAACGCGAACAAATTGAGAGATACGTGTGTGGTACATAATGCTTTTGGCGGAAAGGGAGGGGAGTAATATAGAGGTAAGGGTGGCAACAACCCCTTCAAACCCCACCGTCCTCTGTCCTCTCTAGTGGGTTTTATGTCTATCTGTACTCCGGCTGTTCTCTGTACTGTAAACGTAATCAAGTGCATAGCTTGGTTTGGGTCTTAAATAAACACTTGAAACCCTCAACCGAAACCTGCGGTGTACCAGTAAAATCAATTGAACTTTGGTAAGTTTACTCTCCTTGGGTTTCGGTATGAAGAAACTAAGAAAAAATATAAATATACTATTTGGATTAACTTGCTTAACCATTTACTATATTATTAGTGTTATTTAATATATATAGATGACATCTATAAAATGTGATAGCTGCGTAGCATATGACGACGTAGTAATTTGTAAGAGTAGATCTAATTTTCTTTATTTCGCACCGCGTCTTAAACCCATTCAGACTATATGATGTAGATCTATTTATTTATCTATACGTCACATCAATTTGAATCACAAAATAGACTGTTTAACTATAGAAGGCACCAATTTCATTATAGTATATTTTATTCGGGTAAATATACTCCTTAAATAACTTATCAATTTATTTAGCTTTCTGTTTTTTTTTAAATAACCACCATTGATTTTAAATCATATCAGTAAAAGCTTTAGTGTGAAATTATTATGACAAAGCTGGAGCCCATAAGATGAATCAAATTTTAATACATACAGCTTATAAATATTCTTATAAAATAAACTCATTTTTTTAATTGTATTTTCTATAATGCAAATGACACTTATACTATTTATGAGTGGACACCATAAGGAGTTTAATTTGATTGAATCATATATTTTTTTATGAGTGTGTGGTCAAAAGATAATATTATGTGCTCTATGATGTATGTGCACTTCTAGCAACTATATTCTTTTAAACTCATCCTCCCTTCCTTTGTTATATTTATAAAAATTGGGGTGCATCGTCCCCACCCCCCTCTTTTACACACCATTCCCGCTATTTAGCCGCGTTGTTATGAATTCATCACATTTACTAATAGCAATGGCTTACAGTTATCATGCTGAGTTTTGTGCATAGGGTTGGGGGGAATACAAGGGGAAGGGGGGAGTTGAACATTTCTTTCCTATTCAACTGCCTGGGACGTGTTGGGAAGTTGAGAAATAGGAGGAGAAGGG